>CAAKHF010025850.1:13200-44821 GCA_901007745.1 Hippocampus kuda | reverse complement strand
GCTCTCTCCACAGCAAATAGGGAGTAAGCCAACTCATTCACTCCCAAAGACGCTTTTAACTCATTCACTCCCAAAGACGTTTTTAAACGTCTTTTCAGACTTGGTCCAGAATTGGCTGGTCCTGAATGAGCTGATGAATTTTCGACAGATGCCACAAAATGGTGGCAAAGCTCTACTTTTTTTACTTCTTGTAGACAACTGCCTGTCTACAAGAAGCTCCTCCCGTCACATCAACATAGTTACTTGATACCAACATGGGATCAAAGCGCTATTTTTCATTTTTCCTCGATAACTGCTTCAAACAACAAAGAGCATGCAGAAAAGTGGTTAATTTGAATGACTGTCTGCGTCTTTTGTGTTGTGCTGTATTATTTTGTTGTTAAGTTACTCTGACTTTGAGATGGCGCCGCGAGAGTGGCTGTCTTGACAGCAGCTCCTCGACTTTTTGTTCTTCTACTGCCTTCCTTTCATAACTTTGCTGCTGTAAATTGGGAATTTCTCCATTGTGAGACGAATCAAGGTTTTCTTATTCTTCAGTATATTAGACAGGGCTTTGGCCTGAGTACTAATAAAGAGTGAAAATATGAGGTTTAAAGTGACAGGGTTCCCACTCTTCCACTTGCTTTTTATTTGTGGACCTTTTAAGGACTTTTGAGGGCTAATTTAGCCATTTTTAAGGACTTTTTCTCCATTGAGCAGGGGATTCACGGTGGATTTAATGAACGGAAAGCCACACATCACTGAGCTGGTGTTCAAATCATTGCTGTATTGCATGCAGCCCAACAGCGGGGTTTGAGGAGAAGGGCGCCAGGCGCATTTTCCGACAAAACTATTCATTGGAAGGGTGGGGAAAATTACATACACAAATGCAATGAACACCACAGGTTAATTTTTATGGATTTTTATTGATTTTAGAAGCTTTCTCTGAAAATTAAGGACAATTAAGAACATAATTTTACAACTTCTTTTTTATGGATTTTTATGAACTTTAAGGACCCGTGGGAACCCTGAGTGAAGAACGGAGGAGAGGTTGGAAACTAAATCTGCCAATATTTGAATCCATAAGTAGAACGGCAACTATTTGGGGTGAAGGTAGAAAACGTAACATGTTTGCAAACCGAGGACACCCTGTGCAGTCGTGACTCACATTGTGGTCGCCGAGCAAACCCACCTTGGACGACCCCCCAGGGGTACTGACGAGCCTTCACCATCTTGTTGGCCACGGCCACTTCTTCCGTGCTGCCCACCACGGCAAAAGGCAGATGGCCCTACACAAGAGCCACAAAAAATAAATAAAAGAGAGTGACGGCGGCGGAGCTCGTGAGGCCGATGGAGGAGCCCGTCCGGATGGGCGCTTACGTTCATGGCCGTGTTGACCTTGGCGACGGCCTCGTCGTCCAGGGGGAACTGGTAGATCTGGACGCCGTTGCTCACCAACTCGCTCATGATTTTGATCTTGAACTTGTGCAGCTCGCTCTTACTGATCGTGTCTGCTTTGGCGATGACGGGGATGATGTTCACCTACGCGATGACATCACAGTACCAATGAATTTTCATAGGATTAAACACACGGTCGGTAGACCGCAACTCTAAACATGCCGTTTCATCTCGACAGTGTGCGATGTTTTCAGGTTTTCTTCTGCAACGTTGAAAAGTTGTGACGTCAATGTTGTGGAGCGAAGTCGCACCGGCGTTCACATTTTAATGTTTGACGCTGCTCAATATTCCATTAAAGAGGCCGACTCAAGAAGAGGAAACTTAAAAGGAAATATCACCAAGAGGGCAAGCGCATCAACGATGAGTTCCGATGTTATTTGTGGCTCAGCAGCCCACTTTTGCCGTCCGAGCCACCCCGCATTCCTGACTGTCTGTGTGCACGCGTGCGTGCGCGTGTGAGTGTGTGTCAAAAACAGGAATGTTTTTCTGCTCGAGCTTCAGTGTCAGACGCCCCCACCCCCCCAAAAAAAAGAAAAAAAAATTGTTGGCAGCGCACAAAACAAAACAAGCTGCGTAGCTGACTATCCCTTCACCAACAAATGTTTCCTTCTCCGCCTATCTGTCTGTACAGTGACACAAAAGGACAGCACCAGTGTGTGCGTGTGCCTGTGTAGCGACATTCCAGCGCTTTTTCCTGTGTGTGTGTGTGTGTGTGTGTGTGTGTGACTCTTTTCACATGCAAATCCTCTGTTGCTGGCACTTCCTGACAGTGACACACAAGAGAGCATGGGAAAGGTTGTGACCACCTCCGCAGTCATGGGGTGGGCCTCTCTCGCCACCTCATGATTTCATGACGGTTCGGTGGGGGGGTTCGATTCGAGGACCAACGCATCTCCGTAGTACAAATGAATGTTTTCCTTAAATGCAAGACTCATGAGTGTGTTGACCGCTTGGCGTGAATGAATGTGTGTGATTAAGACCGTGATGAAGCCTGACTCAAACGTTCACTTGAAAATGAATTACCAACGCCATTATCTTCGATGATTTTGCCAATACGCAGAAGTGAAATATTACTTTGGCTTTCTACAGTGATGGAAAAAAAAATATTAGCAAATGCTGCTTCTGTTTTGTTTCAATTAAAGGTAATGGAAGTACAGTTAATTTATTCTCATCGTACAAATTTGGGTCACTGCAAGCACAGTTTTTAAAGCCGTAGGTAATCACAGTAAGAATACGAATACATTCAAAGAAAATAATACATTATCAATTAATCAGAGCCCTCTGAATTGTAATAGAATCGATTTGTGAGGTGGCGAGAGATTCCCCCCACAATGCTATTCAGTCCACTATCCTTACGGTGAGCTTCTAAAGGCCAAATAAAGAATAATAATTTTGCAGCCACTTGCATTACTGTCAGATGACTATGGAACTGCAAAAAAAAAAAAAAAAATTCAACCAGTGGCTCACACTCACAAAAAAACCAAAAAATAATAATACGCTGCAATGAAAATAGCTTGTTGTACAGAGAATTGCTCAAATAATGCCTCTCCTTGTACATCGACCCCTTAATTTTGCTAATAAACATCAACCCAGTCACAGCATTGATTATTTGAGACACTCCAAGGGCTGAAGATAGCCCAAGAGTCCAGTTATTTGCTCAGTGCCCATTATCTTGTCGCCTGCAAATTACTCCATGCGTCAGAAAAATGTCAGCCTTCAACCCATATAAACTAGACTACCTTCTTACCTTGCTGTCCAGTTTCTTCATGGTGACCAGGTCCAGGGACTTAAGGGAGTGGCCCGAGGGGGATATGAAATACAGACAGGCGTGGACCCGCGAGTCGTGGTAGTTGAAAAGGGAGCGCCTGATTTTGAGTTCCTCCTGCAGGTAACTCTCAAACTGCCTGTCGATATAGTCCACCACCGGCTGATAGCTGCAAGACAGACGGACGATGGTTAACGGTGACGTCGCAAATCACACGCTCGCTCGTTGGCTCGCTCTGACCTCTCCTGTTTGTTCATTTGGTCTCCGAATCCCACCGTGTTAACCACGGTGAGGCGCAGTCGCACGTTACTCTCCTGCAAGTCGTAGGTTTGAGCCCGCAGCTGCACCTCAGGCTCAAAGTGAGACGACTCAAAGTTTTCGAAGTTGGTGCTGAACAGAGTGTCCATCAGGGTGGACTTGCCGATACCAGTTTCACCTGAAGACCGATAAGACAGACCGTCAAAATAAGATAAACTATAATAGAATGACTTTCTTTTTTCCCCTGAACATGTTTTTCTTCACAGGACATTGTCAAAACATTTAGAATTTTTGTTTTCTTCTGCAATGCTCCATATTACACAGAAACATAAATTTCTCTTTAAACTCCAGAGTCAAGAGCAGAAACTTTTAAAGATGTGGTGGATTTATTCATTCAAACCCGGTGATTAATTGGGGCATGCAATGACTACATTCGTTGAAATACAGTAATTCACAATTCTACTGAAGCCCTGGAGTTGGACTGAAAAATGGGATGATGACAGTGGAAGAGGCCCATGGTTTAATAGGATTACAGTTTCCTCCAAATGTGACCTTATTTGGGTAAACATCATTGTTTCGTTGTTTTTTTGTTTTGTTTTTTTATGTATGAGTGTCAAGCAGCATACCGATGCAGAGGATGTTGAAGCAGAATCCCTGATCGGTGGACTTGTTGACCAACTGGTCTGGGAGACTGTCAAAACCAACGTGGCCTGACAGAGAGAGAGGCCGGAGTCCTTTATCCTAAATAAAACAATACACACGCAAAATATGCTTTGTCACAACCTTCCACAAAATTCAACAACACAATAGCACACTCCAAAAATGATAAAGATGCACAACAAAGATTAAGGAAATATTTTCTGATACATAACATGTGTCATAATATTCTGTGATTGTCCAAGTGCTTCCAATACACAACACAGCAGGTACACGTATTCTCTATTGTAACACGTGTGTTACTAATACAAAAGTGCAGAATGTAATGATAGCCATATCTAGTTTGGTGCCACTGTGCTGTATATTCTGATCGAATATCTGTTGTTAGGGTACGAACCCATGTACGTGTTATAAATGAGTTTGAACACTTTTGAGATTTCCTGGTGAGTGCAATTATAAATGCCAACGTCTCCCAAACTTCACAGCAGTTGAGTGACGTGATTGCTTCTTTCAAGACAGCTAACGCCCCTCCGGTAATAGATGTTTCTACTAGGCCGATGAGCGAAGCACTTGATAAGTTAAATTTAGCATGAACGCGTACAATTACACGAGGTGGATACACGCATTTGATTTCTGTGACCAAACCATGTTGTGTTCAAAGGGAACGTTACTTAATTTGCACAAGAGAGAAGTTGCGCTAGTTGTACGACTAGCTAACTTCATTGTAGCGTCAGACACTCCCTTCTCGACTATGATTGTTATTACAGCGAACAACAAAGAGATCAATACAAACCGGTTGCAGCGCAACATCGGAAGAAGCCATGTCTTTTCGATGGAAAGTAGAAATTCCCCAAAAGTACCAGACACAGTACAATCAAACTTAATAATAGTCAAATTCTTTTCTTTTTCCCCCCCAAAAGATTCCTGAATGGGACCGCCTCACCACGGCCAGACTAGACCAAATTAAAGAAGAGATAATTATGTCTCAAATGGTCTTTGCGAATCGACTTAAAATGCGATCTAATTAGAGGTACACTTTAAGTTTCCAATCTATAAAACATAATTGTTCCCAAAATAAAAAGTTTGAAAATTAATATGCGCGACATATTGCTTTATCAAACCGATTTTTACACGAGTCACCTTTCTTTTCAAGTTGGTACAGTCCTATACCGTGTTGCATTCAAGACATCCAAAGTGTGGGGAATTTGTAAACTGTACAGACTAACAAACCTACAGTTGTTTTACATATTCTCTTACTTTCATGTTGGATGCATGAAAAGACAAAAAAAAAGAAAGTTATAGGAAATTTGACTCCCTCCGGTTCGACAGTAGAAAGTCAATTTTTCCAAAATATTCAATGACAAATTCACGTGGGGGACGGTAATGTAACACGATGACGAGGGCGATTAATGGCAATGTGCGTCCCCTATCGGTCATGGCTTAAAACTGATCAGCCCATGATGGAAGAAAGGAGGAGGCCCTGTGGAGATGCTGTCATCGGCTGTCAACCACCGCGAAATGACAACGGACTAATTTCCAAACGTTTTGGTGTCATGTAAATAATTTATTTGGTTGGATAATGAAAATGATGGCGTCCCCGTGCACGGTTCAGGCCGTGCAGGAGTTCCTAATGGGGAGAGGAGGGCGAGTCCAACAGATGGAGCTGATCGATCACTTCGCGACGACGTGGGGTGGCGCAAGTGACCCGTTGAAGGAGGAGGAGGCTTTGAAACGCGCCGTGGACAAGCTCGGTGTCGTGGAAGTGGAAAGCGGCGTGAAATATGTGCGTTTGAATGAGGTTAGTCGCGCGCGCTCTGTGACGCGCGTGGACGGGGACGGCCACGAGCACGCAACCGAGTTCAACGGCGACGTCCGCGAAACAGCAAACGACAACAATCTCGTCAGCGGCAACCCTGACAACAAACAGCGAACAGGTGAGTGTTGATCGAACTAACTTGCATCCTCTTGGCTTTGGTCTACTTCCAACCTGTCACTTGACCGTATTGCATTTCTTTTTTGCGTGTAAATAAGTATTTGTAGACTTCTACATTAATGTTCAGTAGCTATTAAAGTGTCTGTTTTAGATAATATCGTGCAGGTATGGTTCACTCTGCGCAGTCCATCTGGTGCTGCTTTTCAACCCTTGAAAGGAGGCAATATGAAGTTTCATGCAAACATTGTATAGCTGTACCGTTTGTTTGTTTCTGTGCTGTCCTCCTGATGTCTAAAAATGTACATCTTAAGGTCAACGATCAAGGTGAATATTTGGTTTTCCTTGCTTTTCGATATAAAATGGGAATTGGTCTTGTGAACCCAAGTACACATTAGCGACGCATCGTATGCGGGTTTCAGTCGTAGTTGACTTGACAAAAAACTTGTTTCTATATTCTCATAGGTGCTTCTAGTCCACCTTCGTGCGATATGGATGATGTCAAGCAGCCGGACCCCACCCAGTCCAACAAGATCAACACCACTCCCGCTTCTGTGGGAAGTGGGGAGGTCAAGCTCAGGGAGAGGAGACGGCGCGAGTCGGCTCCGGTGATCGGGGTGCCGGAACTGGACCACCCCTCCATCTCCCAAAGCCAGATAGTCAGAGGGGCCCGCAGGGTGTCCAAAGGGTCCCAGAGGGCGTTGTTGACAAGCTGCCTGTCTGAGGACAGCACCATTGAAGGCCTGGAACACAGTTTTGATGTGAACACACCCAAAGGAAGCCGCAGGAACTTCATCGAGCTGATGATGAATTGTTCTCCTCAGGTGAGTTTAAAATCGTACAAGCATTTTAGTTTTAATGAAAAAATTTTGTCGGTGACAATATGAAGGTGAATGGTTGTTTGTGTACATGCGCCCCCCCCCCGTCTTTGGCTGTCAGCTCGACATCTTTCACCCTCGTCTTCCTCCTTCCACAGGTCCGGCGGTCTCTCATTCATCGCGGTCCGCGCCTTCGAGACTCGATGAGAAGCGACGGCGATTCGGCGTCTCTCCTCTCCTCCGTCACCGACGAGGACTGCCCGTCTGTGACCCTTGACCCGATGGAGCACGAGTGGATGCTGTGCGCCTCGGACGGCCTGTGGGAGAGCCTGCAGCCCCTCCTGGCCGTGGAGGCCGGCCTGGTAGCCAAGAAAGACTTTGTCACCGGCTTCACGTGCCTCCACTGGGCCGCCAAGCAGGGCAAAGCCGAGCTGCTCTCCCAGTTGCTGACGTTTGCCAAGGACAACAGCGTGGTCGTGAACGTCAACGTGAAGTCCGGCGCTGGGTATACACCGCTACACCTGGCAGCCATGCATGGACACACTCAGGTAAGATGTGGCCCGGTCATGGGATTTAAGCAGCATACAGTCGTGTGAATGTCTGCAGAAAATCAACCCATCCAGTTCGCGTCTCATCCAAATTTATTTTGAGGACGCATTTCAAACAACTGTGGGGACCGAAGTGCTGTGCTGTGATGTAACATGACATTACACCAGCTCAGAACAATGAAACCTAAAGTAAAACAAATGAAATATTGAATGCCATTAGCTAGGAGGGGGGAAAAAAATCATAGTACACACAACTGGTAACTATTTATTCATGGCCAAGGAATGCCAAAGAGCAAGCGTCTCTATAGCGCTTGTCCTCATTAGGATTGCAGATGAGCTGGAGCCGATCCCAGCTGCTTTGGGTTAAGAGGCGGGTGACCCTCTGGCTTGGTCGCCAGTCAACCACAAATTCACGTCTAGACAAAAACAAGCATTCACGCTCACATTCACACCAATGGGCGAGTGTAAAAGTCTTCCATGAACCTCAAAAGTATGATTTTTTTTGGAATGTGGGCGGAGGCAGGAGTGGCTGCAGCAAATCCTTGCAAGCGTGGTGAGAAGGCTGATACTCAAACCCCAAAATCTCAGAACTGTGAGGCAGACATGATAACGACCTTTCCAACGTTGAAACTGTTTTGTGGAGTGCGGTTTAAGTTTAATCTGATAAAATCATCACAATAAATATGGTCTACTGTTTGACCTCCCAACAAGGTAATGGACCCAAAGCACAAAAAAAAAAAACCTCCTCAACTCACTTCAACATAGCTGCTTGGCTCCAAGATAGCACCAAAGCAACACTTGTATTGCTTTAGCCTGCGGAAAAAAAACTGCAACTAGCTGAGGATAGGTTCCAGAATCCGAAATCTGAAAATAAGTAAATATGTGAATGATGAACCATAAAAATATGAATACTATAGCATTGTTTAAAAAAAAAAAATCCTAAATCAGCGGTGTCAAACTCATTTCACATTGTGGGCCTCATATGGACTCGGTGGATGTCAATTGGGCCGAACCATTAACATTATACCATGCTGTGCTATAAATCACCAAAATATCATCTCTTTCCTTTGTTTTGGTGTCAATAAGCATTGATTGGCGCTTTCATATCATTTGCTGCGTTGGGTCTATCTCAGTTACAGACTGAGACTGCTGTTTTCTTCCCTGATCAAAACAATGTTGTCTTCTACTGTGATCAAAACAGTGTGCCCCCTAGTAGATAAGACACGAATTGCATTTTATTTAAAATATTCATTCTGTGTCTTTAATGCATTTTCTTTTCGCTTTTAAATTATCCCGTGGGCCAGATCGAACCTCCTTGGGGGCCGGTTCCGGCCCGCGGGCCGTATGTTTGACACCACTGTCCTAACTGCTCCACTGCTGCTGATTGTGGAAACTGGTGCTTGCCACAATGTGTGTTGCCCAACCTTTTATTAAACAAGGTGGATATTTAATGTTGAGAAAATATCACGGCACAACACCAACCAAAAGGTCCTGTTCGACTGAATACAAGCTCACAGAAAGCGATCATTATATCTGTATGAATGATGGCAAGTGGATACACAGGTTTATCATACCTTCTGCCATCTGATGAAACGGCATACTCTGCCCGTCGCTATAAATTGCTGGCATAGATATATATTGTAATTCATAAATGTAATTCACTTTTTGGCCAATTCTAGTGGAGTTTGATCATCTCGCCGAGTGTTGGATGCCCCAAGCCCACTGTTTCTGCCTTGGGCAACATGTTGATGCATGCTCGTTGTCCTTCTTGATGGTCAGGTGGTGCGTGTGCTGCTCTCCGACTGGGAGGCGGACCCTGATGTGAGGGATTACAGCGGCCGAAGAGCCCTCCAGTACCTCCCCGCGCCGCTGCCTGCAAACCTGCGGGACCAAGGACTAGTCACCTCGCTGAGAGCGGAGTCCGACAACGAACACGCGAACGTCAGCGGCGGAGGCCAACGCGGCTGGAGGTTCCCCAAAGTGCTCCAGGGAAACCTGAACCCGCTGCGCCTCCTCAACCAGTCAGCGGGAGCCTCCGTTGAGGCGCTCGGGAATGGGAAGACCAAGGGGAGCATGTTCCGGAAGTCGTCTCTGAGCAGGCTGAACGCTCGGCTACATCGAGGGCGACACAGGGCGCAGATTATACATAGCGCCTCCTTTAGGGACACGGGAGAAGTGGGGAGAGGAGACGAGCTTCCCAGCACCCCGCAGCGAACACGGCCACTCTCCAACCTGTTTGGATGAGGCCGCTCGAAAGCAGCTATCTATTAAGAGTTTCGTGAAAGGATTTTTAGAACTGCAATTGTGTATTTTACGGACGAGCCTTTTTAAAGTTTTAAAGTCACAAAACACGTGTTTTTCCAACAACTGAAGTTGATTTGTGTTCCTTTTTTTCCTCGATCCTTCACGGAGGGACTAATTTATTTAGGTAGCATTTTAAAATTTTTATTTTTTGCTAACATTTTACTTTTTGCTACACGTTATCTAATTTATTTCAGACGGACAATGATTGCATCCTTGAATGTTTTTGTTTTTCTTCGTGGGAGGGAGGGAAGGGAAGTTTGTAATTTCACATTGGTGGAAGATCACTCATCAAAAATGTTATTTCTGTTGCACAATATAGCTACAAAAAGGAGGAGTTTTTCCTCTTTTTTTTCTTTTTTTTTTTTAAATTCCCGGATTGACAATTGTTCTGCATCCACGCTCTGGTACAGCTGTTCTATTTGCACTTGTCACTTTCAATATTGTAAACACACAAGAAACTTGCTGAAACTACAAACATGACCTCTGCACTTAACATTTATAAACCAGATCATGTTTCCGTTTGCTTTTCACAAAATTGGGTGTTGTTTAACACTGGTGAGGGGTGTGTGGGCTTTGGCTTGTTCTAATAACTGAAGGACACTAATCAGTTGCATGTGGAGGCAATACTTTTCTTTTTTCTTCTCAAATCTGCTTATCATTGTGCTGTTTTTGCTTCAAGGTGAAGTATATTCATTCCAAGCGTAATTGGAAATGGTAACAGATTTGGCCACTTATTTCATGCTGTGCCTCTTTTGAGATTTGCTGAATAAATGTCAGTGAACATGACACGATGAGTTCAGGGACCTAGACAACCCGCGTAGCACACATTGGTAAATATGCAATCAAACAAGAACAGTCACATTCAACACTCTGGAATGCATTTGTTTTTAAGATGGCATAGCTTCACATGTACAAGTGAAATAGTTCGGTGTTTGTTCAATGTGAATTTAGATTAGAATGTACAGTATGATTTGTTGAAGTCCTTGTTTCTTGAACGTGACCCTTTCTTAAAATGAGCTGATTGCATTGATGTCACACGATCGCCTCCATTTTGTATTTTGTACATTTGACCTCATGTTGTAGAGGAAAGCAAAAATCGGTACTACAAGTGTACTATGACATCATTTTTCACCTGCATGAAGTGTGGGAAACACTGTTTACATAAATACTGTGAAGTTACCATTGAGTAATAGCCAAGTTGATTGTTCCCATTTGTCCGAACCTTTTATGTGAAATAAAGCAATATTTAGTATCGGATTGCCTCATGTTTAATGATGAGCCCAAGCCACAAGATGAGTTAACACACTCCCTCCTGACACCAGTCTGCTATCAGCTGGTGATGCTGAAAAATTGATAATCTGATGTCCAGTAATTGCACCATAGCCGCAGCTGCTTAACACCGCTTTCAGTATTGTATGAGCATCGTTGCGCACCTGTTCACTGCATTTAATATGCATGTGTCATGCTCTCCGGGGCTTTGAATATGCAAACTCATAATGTTGAGTCTGTTTGACTGTGTTGCCTCACATGGCACTCTTTTGGTATTTTGACGTGCTATATTCTCTTGCATCATCTAGTCTAAATTAATTTGCAAGATCACTGCATTGCTTAAGTCTCGCCCTGGGTTTATAGTTGTTTCAGGCCGCTTTTGTATGACTGCTTATTTGGGTGAGAGAGCGAGAGAGCGGCTCTCTGACTGCAGCTCCTGACCTACATACACAGCGAAGGGAGTAATGCCTGTTATGTAAATTTCCCTGCCATCCATTCAGGGAATGGGTGCCATTGGTGCTCACATTCGACTAATCCATATTCAATCTAGCTCACATTCAGTCCCCAAAAGCCATATCCTGTGAGTTACATTGATGGAGCCCAACATGCAACTAGAGAGAATTGTACCTCCAGCGCTCCAGTAATGGACTACAATTCTACACAACTGCAAATTACAAACAAAATAATTAAGATTATGTAAGCGGTCATAATTTTGTGGAAAGTTGCGATGTGATTTTTTTTCTTTCTTTCTTTTATTGTTTTTTTTTTTTTTTGGTCATAAGTGATGATAAAATGTTTTTTTGATCCACTGGAGGCTAGCCTAGAACCGGTCAATCATAGCACAATACCACCTCAGATAATGGAAGGGTAATACTACAAATAATTATGTAGTAATAATTTAATGTGTTTTTGTATTTTACAATAATAATAGGATAACATATCAAAGGCACTCTAATTTGTTTTTTGTGTTTTTATTTTAGTATTCATCGTAATAATTTGTAATACTGACAAATGTCCACGTAGTGTCGCTGTTCTAAACAAGCGGAGGTGTTGCGTGATACTTGTTGGTCCTCTCTCAGGTCAAAGTTGGTGTGATGCGGAAGTGGCTTCTCTTGTGTTCATTTGATCCCGCGGCTCGTTGGCTGTCCTCAAAATCATTTTATTGTCTTTTATCGCGAAGTTGCCAGATGTGCGACAGTTTGATTTTTTTGTTATAAGAGAAGTTTTAAGAGCTTCGTTTATATTACACGTGCGGGGTTTTAAGGTAAGTGCGAGTCAAGGAACTATCCATGCTAACACGGGTAGCCTGTAACCAACATGTACCGGATGCCTCGCAGTAGGCAGCGTAGCCGCTCGGACCGCCGCATTGAAATATTTCTCTCATAATTCAATATAATATTGTCCGTAACATTTCCGACATTAAAACATTATTTATTCGATGTCAAATGTGGCACGACGGTTTACTAAAAACTAACTCCTTATCGAGCCCTTGAATGCACGCCTGTAGAAATTAGATGGCTTTCTGGTAAGCGCATGAAAATTAGGACAGTATACGAGGTGTGAAATACATAATTCAAACCATAAGTTTTCCCCCTCTTTGTGGGCCAAACGACCGACCGGCATACTACAAAGAGATCCTGCAGTGATTGCCTTGTTTGCTTTGTTCAGTGCATGAGAAGAGACAAAATGTATGTCAAGAAAACTCAAGGCTGCTCACACTACAATGAGCATCTGACAGTTCCTGACTGAGAAGAACATCATGATGTGTTCTTATTTTTCTCTGCCTTGTTCCCCAAGATCAATGGTGTCATCTAGGTCAAAGTAGTAAAACACTGTAATTTTCAAGTTTTGATCCTTTATCGGTGTTAACTTCATTGCTACTTGCAAATGTGTGGGATCAAACGATGACCTGAATGATTACTGCTTCGGTCCGGTGGCTGCATGGCTAGTAGTGGCTAACCTGCTAATGCTACGTGTGCAGTCTGTGCAAGCGCTTCTCAGGTTTTCAGACTTTCACATCATCACTTGGGTGGTACTTTTCATTTGGATGAGAAATATAGATTTTGTCACACCAGTCATGGAAGTTTTCTGACACGGCTTGCACATGCAGAGAAAATCTGAAATCACCCAAAACATGTGCTTAGCTACTATCACCACTCGTTCATCATTTACAATGTAAAGTTTTATTTTTCCTTCCAAAACATGATTGTAAGTCGCCTTGGTGGCTCGTTCACTGAATAACGCATAGCCTAAGAAAAACACTGTATCCTGGATTCTTAACACTATTCAGTTATTTCTAATCATAACAGTCTTCTCAAACCTCCACCAGGTTTCAAGTGCTGTCTGCCACAATGACCACCATCGTCCATGACACCACAGAGGCGGTGTGCCTCTCTGCCGAGTACAACATGTATTTGAAGCCCATCGCCAAAATGACCATCAGCGTGACGCTTCCACAGCTCAAGCTGCCGGGAAAGAGCATCTCCAACTGGGAGGTAATGGAGAGAGTAAAGGCCATGGTGGTGCCCGACCAGTTCTCAGCCCTGCGGGTCTCCAAGAGCACCATGGACTTCATTCGTTTTGAGGGAGAAGTGGAGAACAAAACGGTTGTTAAGAGTCTGTTGAGTCGCCTGGATGGGAAGAGCATCAAACTTAGTGGATTTACTGATGTACTGAAAGTAAGACTCAAAAAGGACACATTGTTTGGATGAGTACAACTGATAAATGCTTTTACTGAGCTAATAATAATATGGAAACAGCTTGAAAGATTCAGACTTTTCTTTTTTTTCCTCCCAGGTTCGTGCCGTGGAGAACAAAGTGGACTTCCCAACAAGGCACGACTGGGACTCGTTCTTTCGAGATGCCAAAGACATGAACGAAACTCTTCCGGGTGAGCGACCGGACACGATTCACTTGGAAGGTCTGCCCTGCCGCTGGTTCAGTCAGAAACAAAGCGGTTTTCCCGATCGTCCGTGTGAGGAGGCTCTCATCGCTGTCTTTGAGGCCTTTGGCAAGGTACACCTGTTTCAGTACTGTCTGAATTTTTATTTCAGCCTTGTGACCCTGTGAAGGTAAGAAATGTTATTTTGTGGCTTCTATGCAAAATCACTACTTTTCAGGAAAAAAAAAAACAACACCCTACTCTTGCTTGAGTTATAAAGCAACATCGTTGAAGGATTGTTTTGAACATATTCGAACACACAAAATATATTTTCATTGCTTCTGATGATGGAAACAAATAAACGCTATTTGTTGATTCAGGTGCGCAATGTGGACATCCCAATGCTGGATCCGTATCGGGAGGAGATGCTGGACAAAAACTTTAATACTTTTAGTTTCGGGGGCCATCTGAACTTTGAGGCTTATGTGCAGTATCACGAATACTGCGGCTTCACCAAGGCCATGGACACGATGCGTGGCATGAAGTTGATGCTGAAAGGAGATGACGGAAAGGCAGTGGCCTGCAACATCAAGGTACGGTAAATGCCACTTTCCTGCTTGACGCCACATAAGCCGGCACACTGCTCCTTTTATTCCTGATCATGAACTGATTGACCAACTTGGCCCTATTAAACACGATTCATTTGAATTCTGCAAGTAATTTAGACGTCATAAGTGAGCCGTGTGGGAGGCAACAAGTGTGAGACACAGTTGAGCTTGTTTCAGCTCCGAGTCACCGGGCTCCTTTAAGACCTTTTAATGTAATGAGAATCAAAGCAGCTCATGTCGTGTCGGGAGGGAGGCAAATTCAAATGAGTATGAAAGGTCTGCTGCACAAATCTGTACTTACATTTGCCAGTTACATTTGTTTACTAAGAGGCCAAACACAATCCATTTCCTTTTGCTTGGAGTTTGTGAAAAGTGCTATATAAGTAAAATGTGCTTATTATTGCCAAATATAATAAATTGTTTCCATTACCATTTCGACCATTTTGTATTTGTTTTGGTACAGATCAATTTATCACGATCAATTGCTGAAGTTTTGATAAATGATTGTGTTTAAGCCTCCCAGCATGAAAAATAAATATATAACCGATCACGTTTTTTTTTGTCGTGTGGACAACAATAAACTAATTTAAAGTTGTTCAAATCCAGATTTGGTTTCTGTTTTCTCTCCAGGTGACGTTTGACACCACAAAGCATCTCGGTGAGTCAGCTGTGAAGAAGCGAAACCTGGAGAGGCTCAAGCTGCAGGAGTTAGAGAAGCAGCGAGAGGAACAGAAGCGGCGGGAGAAAGAAGAAGAAGAGCGACGTAAAGAGCAGGAGCGGTAGGACCCCCGCCCACCTCCCCTCAAAGTTAACACGATGAGAAGGTGTGATAGTATTCCAGCCGATATTGACCCAGCCCAAACGGGCTCTTTTGCAGGAAACAGAAGGAGCAGGAAGAAGAGGAGCGGGAGCGAAAGAAGGAGGAGAAGCAGCGCAAGCGTGAGCAGAAGCTGCAGGAGAGAGAAGAGAGGAGGAACATGAAGAGGATGAGGAAGCAGCAGGAGGAGGAGCAGAAGAAGCTTCAGATGAAGATCGCCATGGAGGAAAGGAGGCTTCTATTGGTCCAGCGCAACCTGGAATCAATCCGCCTCATCGCTGAGCTGCTGGCCAGAGCCAAGGTACCGCTGGAGGAACATCTTTGCATGCCGCCACCTCACATGACCTACGGGGTGGGCCATAAGTTTCCATTCATATGGTTTGAATACCTATGGTACCTGTGATATTTAGGGTATCCCAAACATAAAATATTCATACATGTTCCTATGAATGCAAACTGATGGACCACCAGTCCAGTTATTTACCAAGGTTGGAGGGGTACAGAGCCATAGTCACGCTTATTGTAGCAGCCAGGGTAGCAACCAATCTGTCTTAGTTACATACAAGACTTCTCTTCCATCCAAGGCGGTCAAGCAGCAGCAGCAGGAGAAGGAACGCGCCGAACGCGAGGAGCACGAAAAGCGGGAGAAGGCTCGGCAGGAGGAGGAACGGGTCCGTCGCGAGCAGCAGGAGGCGTGCCGGCGCAAGCAGCAGGAGGAGCTCCTCAAGGTGGAGCTGGAGAAGGAACGGGCCTTGGACCTCCAACGGCGGGAGAAGGAACTGAGGGAGAAGCTGCTCTCCAACATGCTGAAGAAGAGTGGCGAGAAGGAGCAGGTGAACTCCGGAGGGAGCAAAGAGGCCCCAGATCCTGGCAGGGAAGATGCATCCTTGCTGGCCCTGGGTCAGGTAAACGGATTGAAAGCAGCAGAGGGCAAAGAGAAACCAGTCTCCACACCTTCCGAAATGTCAGGAAAAGGCAGAGGGGCAAAAGTGAGCAAGGTGGCTGAGGATGTGAAGAAGACGAAGGAGGAGAGGAGGAAAGAGGAGGCGAGGAGCCAGCACAGCAAGGAGCGTGACCGCAGCTCCAGGAGGCACCATTCAAGCAGCAGCAGGAGGAGAAGGAGCAGGAGCAGGACCAGCAGCCACCGCAGGACCTCCAGGAGGAGCGACAGCCCGCGCCGCAATAGGAGGCACAGCCACAGCCACTGGAGCAGAAGCACAAGCTCCAGCCGGGACAGGAGCAGGAGCAGCAGAGGGAGGAGCTACAGCAGGGGAAGGAGCCGCAGGCACAGTCACCGTCGATACAGCAGAGACGACTGCAGGAGCATCAGCCGGGACAGGAGTCGCCACAGCCGAGGATACAGGCGGCACAGCTACAGTCAAGACAGGAGTCACTCCAGAAGATGAAACACGCTCCTCTTGACACGTTGCAGCCAAGTTCTTCATTTTGACTTTTGGAAATCAAATGAGCATATTTCAAAGACACGCAAACAGCGCGAGCATTGTTTTTTGCACTAACATCAACTCAAGTGCACTTGTACATTGTTAGCCATCCATTCCACACTCACTTGACATTGCATTTGCTACATCGTGAAACAACATTATCTCATTCACTGCCACTGAGGAGTACACCTTTCTATTACTTTTTTTTTTTTTTCAAAGGGGATAGGTGGGGGAGCATCTGATGTTGCTCTACTGTAAATTTCAAACTTGCAAACAACTTACCTGATGCATCTCCACCAGTAGATGGCAGTGATGCCCCATTCTCAATACAAGATCAGCACCGTTTGCGTCCATTGGGACAAGTGGCCGACAAGTTTTGTGCAACCTACCATTTCTTTTACCACTTTTACTGGTGAAAGGAGAGTCTCTGTTCTTTATTTTGGTAGATTTGGTGTCGATAAAAACACTGAACACAGTTTCTTGTGGGTCTTGAAATTGCCAAAATTCTCTGAAACACCTGGCAGTGAATGAGGTCATGGACAATCAATCCAACAAATCAAGCAGACTAAAAACATTAGATGAAATTCTTAAATAGCTTTTTCAAGTTTCAGAGAGAAAGAGAAGAATTGTTTCACTCGTCTAACAGTATTTGTGCATTAGTAACATGAAAAAAAAAATTAAACAGCAACTACTTGACTCATAGGAATGCACTTGGAGAACTGAACTGTGTTACGGATTAGCCCCCCACGTACTCTGTGACCACTTCTGCTGCAACTGATGTCTTGCTGGAAGAAGCGAACCACCACAAATGTGAACTACTGAACACTTGAAAACAGTTCTCAGCTGCCTCAAATGTTTTTGTTTTTTTTAAGTTTGTCTTGAAGCAGCCCGACAAAACTCAGGATTTACAACCAATGGAATGCTTCCTGAAAATGGTTGGAACACATCTTTATTTCCCTAAAGGCATTTTTTCTTTTTTTAAAATCAGATTTTCTGATTGTATGAAAGCTTTCTTGTTCTTTTAGTGTGACCGACTTGCGAGATGAAAGCTTAGAAGAAAGAGTGACTAAATTCTGAAGCTGATTAAGCATGCAGAACAGAACAAGAGGAATGTTAAAACTCTTGACATGGTGGCTCTTGATAAAATTGCAAGGGACTCAAGATACTCCCTGTCACTGGCTTAGAGTTTTGGATTTGTCAAATCAAGAGTACTGTGCAGCCAGGAGGATGTTCACGACAAAGTAAATAAAACTTCTAGGCTTTGTATGTTCGTTCATCCTGCTATGATTTTGCGTGTACCTTGCATTCAGGTTAACTGAAAGGAATGTACCCGGTTTGTCTTCAGAAGTAAACAAAAGACAAACTTTGCTCCCAATCGCTGGTAGTGGCAAATTTCGAAATGTGTCTGAAGTACTTTTTGTCCTTTCATCCATAACATTTGACGCCACTGATGGTTGAGCTGGCTCACAAATTACGTTTAAATTCATCCCAAAGTGTTGGATTAGTTTTATGCGCTGGGATGCCTTGAGGTCTTCTTCACACAAAGGTGCAAATGTTAAATTGTGCCAAATGTCTGTCTACAGTGAAAGTCTCAATTGGAGTGTGAGTGACGGTGAACAAGGCTGCAGTGTGTTTTGTTTCATGGTCCGGTGGCGGATGAAGGAGGCCCTGCACTAATCTGGGTTATCGGCCTCTAATCACTTTAGCCCACTGCTAGACGGGAACTTTCTGTGGCATTTAGTCTGTCTTTCTCTCCACTTGTCAGACACCTTGCAGGGAACGGCTTTTTTGTTTTCATAGGACGAAGAACGGTAAGAGTTAGTGGTCCATGGCAGGTCGGCATGTGATGGACTCACCTGAGGGTTCTTCGCCTGCTGCTGGAAGATATCCCAGGAAGATACTGGAGTACATGGAAGGCTTCCTTGTCTCCAAGGTAGCGCACACTTCCAGACTCGTTTAATTTTCTGTTTTGGTGCATTATTTTCGATTTTATTAGTGTCACTGAAGTTACTGTATGGTTAATTTACGTTTTCGGAGGCGGTCCTTGAGCGCCTCTGGAGTCGAACGGCAGAAGAGAAGGCAAGTAGCCGACAACAGACGTTTCTGTATTTGGTGAGGGTGTTAAAAGCATTAATAAAGTGTACATTTTTTAAAAAACAACACTACAGCTCTCCTCGTTTCGGAGCTGTAACAATAGTACGGTACTATTTGTGAATTAAGGGTTAGCTTTAGCAACACTAGGTTTTCCGAAACGTCACAGCGAGAATGACAACACATGGTAAAATCCATGTTCCGCAGATTTTTATAGGTTATGAACAAAAAACGAAAACGTCTGTAAAATCTGTTGCGCTTCGGGTAACGCCGGTTTTAAATAAGCGTCAAAAATACGTTTGGAGACGCATAAAGCCATGCTTAACACTTGCTGTTGACCAGTGCGATATCTTCATTGAAACACATATTGTAAATCAAGTTTGGAACCGTTGAAAGAAGTAATAATTAGAATTGCTGTGAAAAGATGCTGAATGTGGGCATTGTTTTAATTCGAAAAGCCTTTTAATGTAGAAAATTATTTTGTAGGGCAATATAGTGTCCCCTGCTCCCCCTTCGCGAATAATACCATTGACCCTCTGTTGAATACAACCCGACTTTCGCCTTTTCTTCACTGAGCCAGACTTTGTTCACGGCCTGCGAGCTGGGCGTGTTCGACGTGTTGTTGGGAGCAGGACGCCCTCTGTCTGCTGACGACGTCAGCCAGGCGGTCGGGGCCAGTCTGGATGGCACCCAGAGGCTACTGGCGGCCTGTTGTGGCCTTCAGCTGCTTGAGACACACCTGCAAAATGGACGAGGTAAACGGACCGCTACATACTGCGCGATGCAGACACCTCATGAGACGAATCTGAGACAGCACCTGTAGTTTTGCTTTGTTTTTTACCTCTGCTGACTGTTACTCAATTTGTCACATCAATTTTTGGTCACAGCTTTGGACAGATCTTCAAACTTTCAGGGACGATTAATATGTGCAGGTGTTAAGACCTGGAAGTGCGGAAGGATTTATATTTCATTCATGTGTGGAAAGAGACACATTCAGTAAGGGGAGCATCCTTATTTTGCCATTTTTATTTTTTTCACATTTTCAGTATTTACACCAGTTTTGTTAGGACCCGGAGGGTTAGAGTTCAAGTGGCTCGTGACGTCATCAAGGAGGAGGAGAGACAACGGAGGCCATGATGGCGATGTGCGGAAAAAAAGAAAAATAAATAGCTGATGAGGGAATGTCTGTTCGATGTTAAGTGCATTCACGTAAACTCCAACTGAACAGGGAAAATAAAGTTGCCCAAACGGAAAAAAAGCCATGTCTTTCTTTTCAGGGTGCAACACAAGAACAAGAACTGATTGATTGTATTGCTCAGTACTGTGTGGTTAGTTCAAACCAAAAGGATCGGTACACTGACCTGGCCATGTTTTTGTTTTCATGTGCTGAGAGAGAAATTGTCAAAATACAAAAGTGGTAAGAGACATTGTTTACTGCATTTGGAACATTTGTATCCCTGATTATACAAGACAATTTTGAGGACATTTTTGAAATTCATTTTCTTGTTATGTCAAGATGTCGATGTCGTGATCAGGCCTGACTGTCTTTGCCTTTTCTCTCTTTTGTTCCACTTTTCCACCGTCTCGTGATGAAAAGTGAAAAGGTTTACGGACATTGCAGGAACTCATTTGCAGTCATCCGCTTTGTTAGTCTCTTACAGTAACACAGAGGAGGCCAGCCTCTACCTGACCCGCTCAGGTCCTGTGACGCTCTACCACTCCATCCAGTACAGTTCCAGAACAATCTACCTCTGCTGGCACTACCTGACTGATGCTGTCAGGTCAGTGACACCTCGGGGCATTTCAGTCATATTAAATAGGATAAATGAGGCGGCACGGTGGTTGGACGGACACCCAAAGTTAGTTGTGCCATATTTGGTGTAGGAAGGGTCAGAGCATCAACCTCCTTTAACGCTTAAGCCTGCATGTGCCCAAATTGATTTGAGTCTTGTCGTTATTTCATAGCAGCTCTGGCGTACATAGTTTAAAAATGATACCATGAACTTGAACCCACTGGAATTAAGCCTCATCAAATATATTACATGTAGTATTCGGTCTTTGAGGGTTGGATTCATAAGGAGAATTCAGAATTAATTGGAAATAAAAGTGTTGCAGATTCGGTTACTCAAATACTAAATTGTCCATACTGTAGGAAGGTGCGAATGGTTGTTTTGTCAACAGTGCCCTAGCATTGGCTTGCTTGCTTAATGTCACTTTTGACACCTTCACTAATTTAAATCCAGCAAATTATGCTCAAGTACAAAAAAGGTGTGTAGTTTAAAAATAAAAATGTTTTGGGTTTTTTTGTATGTCGCAGGGAGGGGAGGAATCAATATGAGAAAGCCTTTGGCGTCAGCTCCAAAGACTTGTTTCAGGCTCTCTACAGGTAAGAGACTCGCTTTGATGAACACATATAATGCAAAATAAAGAATCGTATACGTTTCATTGTCATCTCCATCATCCTCAGAAATTGCATTGGTGGGATGTGGGCTCGGCGTGAACAATTCCTCCAATTCAAATCAACTTTGCAAATTGTATAATGTTGTGGAATGCAATTTTCAAATTGCAAATTGCTGAAAAGCAAAACAAAATTCAGAGCATCTGATGATCTCACTGAAATGGTGCCATTGAAAAGCCAAACTCCATCTGAGAATTTTCCAAATATGAAACGCGCAGACAACAATGTGGCCCATTCTCGGAATGATAAATTTGTAATTCACCGCTAATTGATAGAAAACTAAATATCAACTCCTGCTCACAATGCCCAAATGAGGAGCCGCGGTTGTTTGTCCCCGTTGATTTCCCCTGAGAATACGGCGGGTGGGGGGGAATTAGTGCAGGAAGCGAGCGCGGAAGTCATCGAGGGCTTTCTTGGAGCAGCAACAGAATGATTCAAAGCTGGCTGCATGACTCACACACTTGTTTACTCCTTGCCATTTAACCAGCCGCATAATGTACCTGAATAATTTAGTCAAGTCGTGAGCATGGCATGAATTGTAACGCTTAAAAATAAATAAATAAAATAAAATGAAAAATAAAAAGACCTTGAGCCAAGGAGAGAAAGAGAGACTCATTTGGAGATTCGAAGCACATACAAGATTGCATAATGAGAAAATTAAAGCAGAATTAATGCCTTCCTCTTATTTGTATCGCTTACCCACTTTGCTTCAAGTGATTGATGTGTTTTACTAAATCGGTCAGATGATTTTGAAACCTCTCGGTGGACTTCATGTCATTTCAAGGACAAATATGTAAAACTCCAATCGGATCCCGGACAGAAATGCGCAGATTCTCTCTCAGGAATTGTTTTCACTTCCTTTTTGGGGGCATTTCCAAAACAAGTTGTATAATTTTTGCCTCAAAGAAAATTTGACAGCTCCATCCCAAAAAAAAAAAAAAAAATGTACGCTGCTAAGAAAAGTTAAATGAGCCCGAGTTAATCTGTTATAATTTCGCTGTTCGCAAATTTATTTTCGGGAACCTATGTCCCCCATTTTACACTGAAAACTCACCTATTTGCTGTATTTGTGCAAAGGCAAAAAAAAAAAAAAAAGGCCACCGCTCGCCATAATTATTCATACCGTGATGAAAAAAAAAACAATCAGACACTGTATGTCTTGTGTATTTATATCTGTTGGCACAATCAACAAAAGAGGTGAAGGGCAGAATATAGGGGCACAAATCTCACAAGGACGTAAATAAATGCCTGGCAGGTATTATAACACTTTGAGTGGAAATTGATGACATTGCCATTTTGCTTATTGCTATTTTTTAATTGATGATGAAGAGGAAAAATGGACTGCTGCTGAAAGGACCCTGCTTTCATCCAGGGCGAAAGGGCTGGTGCTGGAGCACCACAAGGGGTCTATGTGTACACCACTACATTTTACAACTCTGTCCCTTTCAAAATTGCCAGAAGACTAGATTTCTAAAATCTTTTTGTTTTTCTTCTTTTCTACTTGTGTTGTTAACAGTCATCTGTTGTGTTTGCGGTGAACGTGATGATAAAACGTCGCCACAATGACAACTGACAAGTCACTGTTTGGCCCCAGAGTCATTTGACTTGTTCACATCTGGGCATTAATAATCTGAGTCTGGAAACGTCAACATTTAAAACATTGAGTCACTTTCAAAGTTCTTTGAGGGGTTAGTGTGTCATCCAAAAGTTGCGCTTGTGTACCCAACCCTCTTACTACACTCAAGTCTGGACACTTGCAAATCTGTAGCGTTACGGAATAGAAGACACTTTGATGCGTGTGGGTGTGTGTGTGCATGTGTGCGCCCTGTGGCATGGTAAAGTGCTGGGTGATGAAGTGGAGATTTCTCAGAACAGCAGCACTCACCACAGGCTCTTCTATGTTGCAGCAGCCTGTCTCTCCCAAGCACACACAATGTGTCGCCATAGGGTGGTACTTTTCTGCAATTGGATAAACAGTGTGTGTGTGTGTGTGTGTGTGTGTGTGTGTGTGTGTGTGTGTGTGTGTGTGTTTTCGTGAGCACACGCGTGCAAGACTCGGCTCTTAGCTCAATGTAGCGACGCATCAAAACAGCACTGAACGATGGCGACAGTAAATAACACCGGCTTGCGTTGTTTGCGCTTGTTTTAGGTCTGACGAGGAGATGGTGAAATTCATGCAGCTCATGAATTCCATATGGAACATCTGTGGTCGGGATGTGCTCACGGCCTTTGACCTTTCGCCTTTCAAGGTCATATGTGACCTCGGAGGTAAAGTGTCTGCGTGTTTTGTTCATCACCGTACAAGTAATTTTCGGCGAGGTGGTCGATTCGCGGCCGTTAACATTTCAAACCGGCAGTGCCATGTGTTAAGTGAGCGACAGCTGGCTGAGGTGCACATCCATATTCATGCTGTCCCCTTGTTGTCCCGTCACACTTCATAGAGAGGCTCCAATTAGGTACATGAGTGGCCTTCATGACAGTTTAGTGACATGAAAGGTTAGTCATTAGTATATTAGTAGATTTCCACCAAGGAAATAGCTCACCGATCCTCTGAATGTATAGTATTTTGCAAATAAAATCATTTATATGCGGGCAGCGTAACGGGCAACTGGCCTCACAGTGCAGAGGTGCAGCGTTCGATTCCGGCCGTGGCATTCTTGTGTGGGGTTTGCATGTTCTCCCTGTGCCTGCGTGGGGTTTTTTTCCATGGCAATCCGGTTTCCACCCACATTTCAAAAACATGCATGGCAGGTTAATGGAACACTCTAAATTGTCCCGAGGTGTGAGTGTGAGCGCGAATGGTTGTTCGCCTATGTGTGCCCTGTGATTGGCCGGCAACCCGTTCAGGGTGTCCCCCCCGCCTACTACCCGAAGAGAGCTGGGATCAGCTCCAGCGTGCCCCGCGACCCTCGGCTTAGAAAAAAGATGGATGGATGGATGGATGGATAATTTATATGCACTGGCGAAGCTCGGGCCATCCCATTTTTCTCATAGTTTGCCGCTTAAAGTCATTTTTTTAAATGAGTAGCTCTCTGACAGCGTATTTCAAAAGTGAGCATATTTTCTTTGTGAAATGAACAACGACATTTTTATAAAAAAAAAAAAAAAACACTCTTGTGTTGCTCATACAGTTATAGTCAAGCCAAGGCGAATTGCATGTGATACCGGAACTAACCGCGCAGGGGCGCTGTGAAGTCACTGAAAGAGGGAAAGGCGCGCACGCACACACTGAGGACATCCTTCCTCAGCACTTCGTGGTGCAGCTCTGCGTGTTCATATTTATGCGTCGGGGATGCATAATAATAGTGCGCCTCGACCAAAATGTGTGTGCGTAATGGACAGCAAGGGTGCGAAGGGCGTGACCACAGCGTCCCATTAAGTCTTCGTCTCTCACCCAACATCTGTTACGTCTGCACACACCTGCTGCTCAGCTCCTCCAGCTGTCCGGCTGTCCAACTCGGTGCCAAGCGGCAGAGATGAATGTTGAAGCCACTGTCGCATCATTGATGTAATGAAGAAGAAGAATTATGAGGATGGATTGCATTCATATGGCACCTTTCTAGGGATGTGTGTTAGTGAAGTCATTGTTGCTGGTTGTAAATGAAGGTGTCTCACTTAAGTTCAAGTCGAGGTGATATTTAAACACATTTCAGTGGCAGGTTGTTCATGGAAATTGTTATTTTCTTGACATTTGTTGTACTGTAAATTCAGTATATACACTGACAGTGTTAATAAATCTGTCAATTTTAAAACCAGTGAAATGGAGTCAAAGGCATTTGAAAATGAGTGGAAGAAGGAACTTCCCAGCATGCCTAGCTGCATTTGTAAATGGTTTGAGCCATCTACGGCTTTGGTTGTAGCTCATGTCTTATCATTAATGCTACTTATCGTCTGTGTTCTCAGTGTCATAGTTGTTGCGTGTGTCTGACTTTTTTTGCATGATTTTTGTGGCACCGTAAATTAAATTTGATGTCCACTCTCTCCAAATCATTAACATCTGCTCGAAATTCTGGTGTATTTAAGGCGCATCGGATTATATGAATGCTTTTAGGTGTGCCTTATAGTGCAGAAAATACGGTAATTCATGTTGAATACATACGCCCAGAAATCTTTTTATACAAATATTTACTGTAATCAGGACTTCACAAGTTTGTTAGCGTAGCTTATTGTTAGAGTTGATGATAAATTCAGGTTACATATTGCCACCAAGGAAGATAAGATAAGAAAAACCTTTATTAGTCTCGCAATGGAGAAATTCCCATTTCACAGCAGCAAAGTTATGAAACGAAGAAGTAGAACAACAAAATATAGGAGCACAACGGTGTTAAAACAGAGGACCCCCTATTTTTTTCCCCCCTCATTATTTCGCAATCGGAAAATATGAAAAACTGACCCTCTAAATCCTGGAACTTCAATTATAGCAGGTTGCCATAACTCCTACTGTTTCACGGAGCACAAGGAGCCGACAGTTTCATCACCAACACTAATCTTGACATCTTAACTCGGTGATGGCGGTCTCATCCGAGCATTTGAGAGCCGGACAACAACCCATAAGGTGCACAGCGACAGTCACAAAGCTCACATAAAAGGAGGTCATAAACAAACGGACTCATCCAGGTCAGTTTGGGTCTCATATGTTGTGATGTTTGTGTTGAGCTCGGTTTTACTCCCCCTGCGTTGCTCTTTGATTTTCAGCCTCTTCTGGCCCGTTTGATGTGAAGGACCAATGTGTGTGCGCGCGCGTGTCAAAAGACAGAATTGTAAGAATATTGACTGAAGTAGTCGAGGTTCACGAAAAAAAAAAAAGGAAAGGCATACGGCACAGGATACACACGGTAGCATAAGTCAAGGGTTGTGCCGTACAATGAAAGAACAAAAGACCTGAACGCACGCGGTTGTCGTTTTGTCAAAATGAGATCTTTTGATCCTGTTTTCCACCTCGCTGCTTTTCTGTCCCTTTACCTAATTCATACACGCTTTTTTCCCCTGACCCTCTGCTTCAAATTGAGGTTGATTAAAAAAAATGATGACCATAATAGCCCCACCCACTCTCTGACCCCATGTACCCGTGTGCTATTTCAGAACCTTCCACATGATTGTGTGATCATCAACAGACTTAAGAAAAAATAGAAGACAATAGAGAAAACAAAAGTAGCCCGCCATGTAACAGATGCTTAGCTTGTAAGCAGCTGTAACATGATGCAGAATTTGGACACGAACCCTTTCAGGGACGGCGGTCACTGCAGTGGACAGCTTGTCATGTTATCAGGTTACAGGGTGCATGAAAGGGTTAACACTGCTTCAATATTAGGAACGTCAAAATCGATTAAAGATTCTATATGCGAATGTATTGAACTTCAAAGTTAAATACAACTGAACTGCAGTGGGGGCAGTGATTCTTGTTTTTTTTGTTTTTTTTTTTTAAGCCACACTTTTGAGAATCACTGGTGCAGACGTTGTTTTACGTAGCATTTTGAATGCCAACTGCCATATAAGTACCGTAGTTTCCGTACTACGTATAAGTCCAGACTTTTGTCACATGCTCTCAACTCTGCGGCTTATTTAATGAAGCGGCCTAGAAAAAGATTTTTCTAACGGCCACCTGTGTACCGTCTTTCTCTGTAAATATCTCGTGTTACAATGTGGGCACCTGCGGCTTATAGACAGGTGCGGCTTATGTGTGTACAAAATGTTTTTTCCTTTAAAAATATCGTGAGTGCGGTTTATAATCAGGTGCGCTCTATAGTCCGGAAATTATGGTATTACCGATAGTGATACTGAAGCTACCACTGTAAAATAAAACTGAAAAATGGCAGTGTGACGCACTATTGGATAGCACAAGGTTCTAATCTCGACTGTGGCTTTCCTGTATGACGTTTGCATGCTGCAAAATTAAACCTCTACTTATATAGCCGTGCATGTAACAACTGACTTTAGACATTATTCACTCATCGATTTATACGGGGGGGCACTACTGCTGAATGTAAGCAAATCCGCAGCTCAATGCATATGGAGGGTTCTTTAGCTTGAACGCTTCTTCATCCTAAACCATAAGAGTCCCTGATTTGTTTGTGTACGAAGCATCTGTCTCTCTGTCACTCCAAATTCACTTCCATTTGGTCTGCTTTATTGGCATGACTGTTAGCTGAACCGTGTCCCTAAGGCTGAGGTACACAACCGAATACAAATCATGAGCTTATAAATAATAATGGTGACGTACCTGCAAGCATCTGCTCCGCTCCACTGACTTCATTTGTCCGTTTGTGAGTGATTTCCTCCCATTTTAATTACGGTTGTGTGTCTTCATGGTGCAGTGACTCAAAGTAATTCTGTGTGCTTCGCGTTCTCTCCCAAGGCTGCAGCGGAGCATTAGCCAGGCAGTGCACGTCGGCCTACCCGGAGTGCGCAGTGACGATCTTTGACCTCCCCAAGGTGGTGCAGACGTCCAGGGAACATTTTGTCAAGGAGGCTGACCACAAGATAAGCTTCATTGAAGGTAACTTCATTATCACTCTGGAAAAAAAAAAATTGTTCTTTGTGAATGCACACAGCACCACTCGTGGTCACACGCTTCCCCATAACCTGCATTAATTTTGCATTCTTCGGTTGAACGCTGGATCCCTTATCATTTTTTTTCCAAGCCGAGACGTGAAATTGTTTCACTATCTCTTTCAAATGAAGCACATCTCATGCCTTTGGCTTCACTTCGTTACCAAAAATATTATGGAAGCAACGTCACTCAGAATAAAAATGTCATGAAATAATTACATCCACTCACGCACATTTTGGTTTTTTTTTTCCATTTACCTAAACGCGTTTGTCCATTTAGGGGACTTCTTTAAAGACCCCTTGCTAGAGGCGGACCTTTACATCCTCGCCAGGATCCTCCACGACTGGACAGACGAACGTTGCGTAGAATTGCTCAGTCGAGTCCACAGAGCCTGCAAACCAGGTTGGTAAATAGAAGAATAGTTTGACAAAATGTCCCGACACAGCTTGTAACGTCACAAACTCACCTGCCATTCTTACTTGCTCCAACAGGAGGCGCTGTATTGTTGGTGGAGGCCTTGCTTTACGAGGACTGCTCCGGCCCACTCACAGCGCAGCTCTATTCCCTGAACATGCTGGTGCAGACGGAGGGCCGAGAAAGAACGGGGGCCCAGTACAGCGTCCTGCTGGCTGCCGCCGGGTTCACCGACATCCAGTACCGTCTCACAGGCAAAATCTATGATGCGGTTTTGGGCTTTAAAGAAAAATAAGCTTTGAAAAAAAAAGAAATTATCATTGTTGACTGTTTTTTTTTGTGATAGATTGACCCAGACTGGATTCGGATATCTAACATAATAAACCCCTTCTCTGACCAAAACTGCCACCGGATTTATACATAAGCATTCCTAAATTTGTGTTGCTCTGTTTTAGCATATGTTTGTACTATTTTTTTTTTTAATTCATCCATCCATCCAATTTCTAATCCGTTTATCCTCATGAGGATCGCGGGCATCCTGTAGCCTTCCCTGAACCGATTGCCAACCAATCACAGGGCACACAGAGACGAACAACCATGCGCGCTCACACTCACACCTCGGGACAATTTGGAGTGTTCAGTCAGCCTGCCGTGCATGTTTTTGGAATGTGGGAGGAAACCGGAGTACCCGGAGAAAACCCACCCAGGCACGGGGGATAAACATGCAAACTCCACACGGGTAAGCCGAAGTCGGAATCGTAGCCTGCACCTCTGCACTGTGAGGTGGACGTGCTTACCGATCATCCACTGTGCCACTTTTTTTTTTTCTGTCTCATTTTTAATTGTTCTCAGGAAGTGCAAACAATATCCGATGAGAACCAAATTAATCAATCTCTCCTCCAGCAGACCTGAGAAGTGACGCTTGTCAGCAAGTGAAGTTTACACACCCGCGATTGTCCCAACCTGAACCACATCCACCTTTGTCGGTACTGTATTGCTCCTCCACTCGTGAAATTTCCATCTGATGCCAAACGGGCACTTCTAGTTGTTCACTAACGTTGGTTCGACTATTTTTTGCTGTCGACCTAGCTGTGTATCTCCTCTGTAATTACATTGAGAGCATTGAGTTCACCTCTTACTCGCACCCAAGGAACTTCCAATGTACTTGAGTGGGTTTTTTTTTCTCCCCCTTTTAATTAATGTCACTTGCTCTTGCATTACTTTAAGGTGCCTGCATACCTGGTTGAATTTTTTTCCCTGATGTGTTTCGCCATATGTTTACCACACCGGGAATATAAACTGTACAGCAATATAGACGACGTTACATTTGCTACAAATAAGTTCAGGCACTTCCGGAGAAGAGCAAATTAGTGGTCATAAACGTTGAAAAAAAGTTTTTTTTGAAAGTAAGGGACTTATTCAGGGAGGATTCAACTGCACTACAAAATTCAGTTGGACCCTCTGCGGGCATGTATGTTTTTTTTTTTTTTCCACAAGATGATGAACTTGCTTGGATGTCATGTTTTATTTCTCAATCCTAAATCCTTTCTGAACCTCATACCGTTCTCAGATTATAGATGAGGCCATCTTTGGAATTAATTTGGCTCGTTTTTGACGCATAAGAGAAAGGGAGGCTAATCAGCATCTCGACGATGAAACTTTGTGACGTGAAGTTTGAGCACCCATAAGTGATGAATAGTTTTAATGTGACAATCCGACGGACAGGGGTTGGGTTTGCTGTCTGGATTTTCAACAATTTGGCTCATCAAGATCCGCAGAAGAATTCCAACTAAGCTATTAATATTTCACAGTAGCACTGCGTGCTACGGCCGTTCATGGAATTTAGCCTCCTAACGCCGTCTCCGTATTCTTGAAGCACTATTCATTTCAACTGAGCCAAAACAGACCGCGACAATAAACCTCCTTCCATTCCCTTCGATCTTAAACCTTTTCCCCGCTTGATTTTTACTGGGTTACCACATGTTCAAAAAAACCTTGAACGAAAGAAGCTCAAGGTCATTTGTTCGAGTTACGCACTGATCTCGCTCCAACCCGAGCTATTTTTGGCAATTCTAACTTCGCTTTTTTTTTTTTTTGGTGGGAGGGGAGGACACCACAGTTATCAAATTAATTGAAGATGATGGAGTTAAGTTAGCATGACGGAAAAAAAAAAAAGTACAGACAGGACCTGAAAATGTGGCATATCAATAGCAGCTGTTTCTGACTGAACAATGAAGGCTCAAATAATAACACGAGGCAGAGATGGGATAGACAGAGTCCCATTTACATAATGTAGCGAGTAGTACTTCCGGGAAATGTGACAGCACAGTTTGCAGTGCAGGTTTAATTAGAGCGAGCGAGAGGGAGACAACGGAGGGATTGTGAGAGCAGCTTGGCTGCGGGACCTTGGTCCAGAACGTGTCAGACTTCACCCATGAATATGCCGTATGTTTTGTTTTTTTAATTTGCAGAGCATTATATCGTGCACATTTGTGACTATTTTTGCATCGTACTCTGCCGCAATCCCCCTCCCCCCCAAAAAAAAATGAAGGTCATATTTGCTGCAGCGTATGAACATTTTGGGCCGCGAGTCACCAAATCCATCTGACTTTGAACAGTACGCACAATGCGGGATCAGTCGTAAAGCGGAATATGATTGATATTTGCTCAAGGTGTGACCGCGACTGTTTTTATTCTTAGCCAAGAGAGATGGAAGTGACAGAATGATGTCAACAAAGTGACACCCGATCCTCTCGCCAAAGTGAACAAAATTTGTGGCACAAAAAAAGGCCCCCATTCTGTCACTCGGTAGGGTGAAAACACCAACTAGCCTACGACACAATGACATCGCCCATGAATGTATTCGTGCATGAAAAGAGATATCAAATGTAAGCTTTTTTTTTGAGGGGGGGGTGGGGCTTACACTGATTAGAATCAACATTCAGAGTTGATTGTTGAGAGGGATCCCTGCTCTGTAGTCAGTCGCCTGCAAATTCCGACCTCTCCTTTCTCTTTCTCACGATAATTATGAATTAATCAGACCTCCGAGCGACGCAAATGAGAATGATGTCAAATCCGCGAGGGCAGCTTTACAAAGAGTCAACGTAATGAGCAAGGATGAAGTTCTGAGGCTGGCGACACTTTGACCTGTGCGGAGACTCACTGATAGAACAAATTGACACTAATGGCTGCAGATATAGATACATTTCTTTGACTCTTTGCGGAACCTTTCCTGAGATTTCCTTCATATAAGATCTTAAATTAATCCCCGTCTCCGTCTGAATTACTTTATCATGGCCAAGTCTTCATGCACAATGAAACCAGATGAGGCAATGCAAGACCTTCTCTCTCCCCCCCCCCCCCCCTCAAAAAAA
>CAAKHF010025841.1:0-10667 GCA_901007745.1 Hippocampus kuda | reverse complement strand
CACACACACACACACATACACACACACACACACACACACACACACACACACACACACACACACACACACACACACACACACAATAGGCACATAGCAACGCCGTAAATGCATGCAAAAACATCTACCCACGTACACAGACACACAAGGGAGAGGAGTGCTCCAAAAGTAGGTGTGTATATCAGATCCTCAAAGCGAATCCTGTTTGACTGTTTGTCTGGTGTTGCCGGTGTCTGCCGCTTCATTATTACACCTTGCTGTTTTGGAGATGAATAATTGATTCATTGTGTCGTACTGGATGATAATGTTTATTCTTAGTGATTATAATTAACCCAAAAACCTCATCATATATCACTTCTATAAATGTGTCAGCAACAGCATATGAAATGTAATCATCATATATATATATATATATATATATATAAATATATGTGTGTGTGTGTGTGTGTGTGTGTGTGTGTGTGTGTGTGTGTGTGTGTGTGTGTGTGTGTGTGTGTTTGTATGTGTACACAAACGCTGGTGTAGTCGTGTGCCGTCAGGGGCCTTCAAGGCCTTTTCTGCAGGCCTAAACATTCTAAGAAACCCCTGACCTGCATGAAAAACCTTGTATACATTTGTAAAATATTGTATAAAATGTATTTCCTACCGTCTTTTGTCTAAGTTCATTATTATGTGTCTTGGCAACGCAGCGCTTGGCAACGCAGCGCGGGTAGCGTGGGTTCAATTCTCACTCAGTAATGCGTGTGAACGGTTGCCCGTATCAATATGCGCCGTTCTCTGACTGGCGACAAGGTCTGGTTGCAATTCGCCTTTCAACCTAAAGTCATGTGACACTGACCATGGGGGGGAATGGATGGATGGATGTTGTCATGCAGATAAACAGTAAACCATTTTTCTCACCGGGCACTGTGGCTACTGTTTTCCCGGGGTTACTGGCCACTCAGGATTTTGACCAGACAGAATTTTAGGTGCAAATGAAGTTGTTTTGGAGCTGAGCAAACTTTCTACCAATTCAAGTACTTTCGCTGGGCGGGTTGGGAAAATGAGGTACAATAAGTCTAAGATGTGATCTTTTCATTTTTTATTTCAATTCCTTTTGTGTTGGTGCACTATCAAAATATATCAATCAAACTATCTATCAAAATAATCATGCCATGCAAACTGAAATTACATAAATACCCAGCTATGCAGCAATGCATGTTCTCAAAAATGTGAACTTTCTGTGTGATTTAATGAAATAGCACTTGCTTCAAAGAGCAAAAAATAAATGTTCAAAACAAATACCTGACAATCTGCATCAAACATGGAACAATTAACATGATAAGATGCGAAAGGACAGCCCATAGTTTGGAGGATTTATTCAATTTGCATCCGTAATTGTGTGTAATTTACAAACTCATTATTTTACAATTTAGTGCATTTAACAGCAGCTGGAGGGCAGATAATGGAGAGACTATAGGGGGCTAGCATGGGCCCCTGATGCACCCCAAACGTGATGCAAAGCACTAAAATAATGATGTTCGTCTGTTTCATCTTAAAACGTCAGATTTCAGCAGGGAGAAGCATGAACAATAACCCACTTTCTTTCATCGTGAAAAATGCCACCAAAAAGACAACCGTCTGGTGATCAGGATGATAATATGACTTGATCTTTATGTTTTTGATGGAATTATTCAACCATGACATGACTGTTTTTCCTGGAGAGTTAATGAGGGATTTTAGACAAATTGCAAATGCATCTTTTCTACTCATTTGTTCCTGTGGGGGGGAAAAAAAAACACTTTAATCAGTCGATACTGGGAAGGTGACATACTTCTTGACAGCCATAGTGCTTTTCTTTGCACCTGGCATACCCACAAGAGTCCATGAAGGAACAGGCGTGCTGCTTCACTTCGTCTTTTTGGATTCAGGCTTGATCTGCAGGCAAGATGGCCTTGTTAAGCTCTTATAAAGTCTGCGGATTTTCAAGGTATGATTGTACTTAAAGTAGGATTGTGGGTCCTTTAATGTGTCAAACTGTGTGTGTGTGTGTGTGTGTGTGTGTGTGTGTGTGTGTGTGTGTGTGTGTGTGTGTGTGTGTGTGTGTGTGTGTGTGTGCGCGTGTGTGTGCGTGCATGCGTAAGTGTGTGTGTGTGTGCGTGCACACGCGCGTGATGGCTTCTCCCCAAAACTCATAATTGATTGTTTACTTTCATTTTTTTTCTTTCTGAGCCTATAAGTATGAAATTTTAATTAGGAGAGCTGACAGGTCTGGTGCATGATCCGCAGCCTTGGATCTATCACCGAAAAAACAAAAAAGCAAGAAAGACTGGAAGAAGAAGTGTGAGTGAGACACTTTCTCATCTTTTCTTCCACATCCCCATCCCTTCCTCCTCATCCTTCCAAACCCCTGATGCGAGAGCCGGACTGAGCAGCAGGTGCCATATTACTGTGTACAGAAAAGCAATTAGGCAGCATATTGGTTGAATGAGGAGTGCATTAATATTAGCAAGTGCATTTGTCAGTGCCGTTTGATGCGAGTCCTTTTCTTTTCTTTCTGCAACATTAAGATTGTGGCGCTCATAAATTCACTGCTTAAACCACCATCTGCTGCGCTGTCAGCCCACACCGAGGAGAGAGCACAGGAGTGAGGAGCCATTTATTCCCTTCTGTCTCTCACACTGGGGAAAGAGTGAAAGACAGATAGATAAGAAGAAATGCATTCACTCCCCCTTTCGCTTTTGTTCCGCCGGGAAAGCCGATGTATTAGGATTTATGGAGATGTTTGGCTCAAACCGAGTGACAGTACTCTTAAATCTGGTTCAATTCTTTTTTGTCTTGAGTGCTATACCTTCTGCTTACCGACACATATGAGGACGCATTACTCTACGGTGGACTCGGGAAGGAGATCAATTCTTAAAGACGTAGGAACGAACTCACAACGAACAGTTGAGTTTGCAATTACTGTACATTGTTCCTCCAGCACCATGACAAGCTGAAAAATAGAAGATTAAGGTTAGCCTGGATACCGACACTGGAAAAGTACCACCATACCTTGCTGTTAAAAGTGCAACAATGCAGTGCTCGAAATATTGATATCGATGACTTCATTTGAGAAACAACATTCTAATTTTGCTGAGCAATTTCTTTTGCAGATTAATTCCAGGGACCCTATACAATGGTTTTTTAAGCAACAATAATATAAAACCATTAAACATTGTTTTGTTTTTTTTAATACCATGTAGAATCGTCATTTTTTATGTCTTAAATTCACATTGTGTATACAGTAGCAACAAACTGTAATCTATTATTTAGAAGCAAAGCTAAATTGAATTTAAAAAAAAAAGATGAGGTCTAACTATAATGTCATTTTGATGGACCACAAAAGTCAAAATCAAAACTCGAGATTCTATTATGAAAACAAATACGATTACTAAAATCATTAGTCAATATTTTATACTCGTGTATTATTCCAGAATTGGGCAGCCCGGTGGGTCGATTGGTTAGTGCATCGGCCTCACAGTGCAGGGGTGCAGGGTTTGACTCCGCCTCCGGCCTCCCTGTGTGGAGTTTGCATGTTCTCCCCGTGCCTGCGTGGGTTTTCCCTGGGTGCTCCGGTTTCCTCCCATATTCCAAGAACATGCATGGCAGGTTAATGGAAGACTCTAAATTGTCCCTTGGTGTAAGTGTGGGTGCAGATGGTTGTTCATCTATGTGTGCGCTGCGATTGGCTGGCAACCAGTTCAGGGTGTCCCCCGTCTCCTGCCCGAAGACAGCTGGGATAGACTCCGGCATGCCCCGCGACCCTTTGTGATGATAAGCGGATCACAAAACGGATGGATGGATGGATGGATGGATGGATGGATGGATGGATGGATGGATGGATTCCAGAATTGGAGGACATTTGGGCTTCAAAATTCTTGAAAAATCAGCCTTCACTCTTCTGATTTTTTGCTCCATTTTCATCAGTACTAAGAGTAGATCTTTTTAGTTTAGTATTTATTTTAGTTTAGTTAATTTAGTTTCGTAAGAGAGGTTTCGCTTTCTGTTACTGCTGACCAAGAGGACAAATTTACTTCTGTAAATAAAGAAAAAAAAAAGTCTTATTCTGATCATATGCACAACAGGGTTGCATGAGGTGGAGTGAGACATTCAATCAAGTCTATCTACTCATTCTTTTGAAAAACTGATGATGTCAATTGCATCTTATCATGAGATTCACAGCTTTCTACCTCTACCCTGGTGAAAAGGTTTCGGGAACAGGGTTGCGTACATGTTGTGCGACACCTGTACCATAAATAATAATTGTTATTTGAAATATATTGTTTAGTTTAACAGATGTTCCCACAGTGACAAGAGAAACAAATAATACCAAAAAATGACATTTACATTTCAATTTAACAGTTTTATTTGAAATTCAATTTGGTCATTAGGGGCCTGGGACAAGAGAAAAGGGAGAAAATTAGGAGTATTTCAGACTTATTTGCTGTTTTTAAAACTATTTTCAAGCATTCTTTTCTCTTAGTTTTTTTATTTATTTATTTTTTATTTTTTAGATTTGGTCTCAGGACAGCTACATGTTTTCAGAAATGGCATGTTTCAGCATTTTGTATGGGGATTATTTCAAATTTGATGGTTGGAATGTAAACTGTCCTCCAATTCTGGAATGACCCCGATATTAAAATCTCGTAATTTTAACTTTATGAGCCATTTCTCCTGGCTGACGTTCACCATAAACAGAATTCATTTAATTTCCCGTTCTGTTTCCTATTTAGCGAGTCCCTACCAGTCACTTATTAATTTGCCTGCTATTTTTCTGTTCAAAGTTGGATGCTCTCTGCTTTAGCGCGGCTCCCGCCAGACTACTATGAGAAGTGACTTGATCGCCCAAGACCATTATTCTGGTGTTAAACACGATAGCCGTGTCAATCTTAGGTTAGCTTAGCATTTAGCTAAAAAAAAATTGACTAGTCAGGAAATGCTATAAGTGCAGCTGTTTAGAAATATTCACTTTCACTTTCCAATGAATGTTTACGCTCTCTCTCAAAGCCATTTTAAGAGTTAAAAAAAAAACAAAGTCATACAAAATAGTTTGCCACCGTAGCATAAAGTGTAACCAGTAGATTGTGACATCCTGCATCTTGTGGTCTTCGTACGTGCAATGGCAAGAGAAGTTTTGTTTTAAATTGCTTTCAGGTTCCTCCCATGTAAACTGCAGTTTGTCAAGCGATACCCTATAGATTGTGTCCTGTTGTGGTTGGTACCTTTGCAGTTTGTAAATAAGTCATAAACTTGATTTATGATATTCATCTTGCCCTTACTGTCTTCAGAAAACAAAACAAAACCAAAAAAAAAAATCATTGAGTAGTGCAGTAATGATCATTTAGTGAAAATCCTCAACTTTTTACAAACCAAGAATTAAAATAGGCGATTCAGAACAATAAGAAATAGAGACCACTATGCTGTAGAATAAGTTGATTTTGGTGATGTTTTGTGATTTTGTTTTGCAATTAACTGAGGGTGGCACATCATCGTATTCATGCGGCATCACTGCATCAATGTGGTGTCAGGTGCATTAGGTTTGAGTATTTTTAGATACAAGACAGCAAGTGTATTTCTGGCAGGCAAAACTCAGCTTTGAGCTGCTGTGTGCTCCTTCGTAAGTATAACACTTCTGCTTGCACACGTCAATTTGCCGGGACTCGGATTGTTTGTTTTCAGAAGTAGGACATAGGCAGTTTGTGTATGAGTCAGGGCGGTGCTCTCCCCTTCCCATTAAAAATAGTCAAAGAACGGTGGAGGAAAAAAAAAAAACAGACAAGTGTCAGTGGAAGATTACTGTCACACCGCCGTCACCGTGACGGTGCCCTGTGGGCATTACGGGGGTGAGATTGGTGGGGGTCGGATGGTTGGACGGGGAGTTTAGAGGGTTGTGGTGGTGGTGGGGGGGGGGGGGGGTTTGAACACCGCTCTGCTTTCTTCTCTTTCTGTTTTTCTCTCGACCCCCACTCTCCTCAGCCCTTTTATTTCCTTAGTGATTAGCTTGCCCTGCGGTGAGCACTAAGCGGCCTAATCTGTAACGCTGAGGTGGTGGGTGGAAGCCGAATGACAGGGAGAGACACACAGATAACAATACACAGCTCTATAATAAACATACAAATATACATTTAATACATTTTTATGAAACCTGCAATATTTTCTTCTTGACCAACTACACACCTTTCTTGTGACTTTTTAGTTTAATCATTAACGATAAATTATGGCGCCATCCACTTTGCTGTCTCTATCTTTTCGTCTTGTTGATTGCTCTGGGAAATTTGCACCTGATAAACCGTTATGCAAAATAAATAAATAAATTAAAAAATATAATCATGGTTGTCTCGTAAGATTGCACAGCGTCATTGGTAGATAAAGGACCCCAAAGCGAAACCTACTGTAAAGAAGTTAAAGCTCAATAACTTCCTTCACCTTTGTATTTCACCTGACATGCATTCATTCCTCCAAAAAAAATCAAACAAACTCTTGTTGGATCATTAGTGTGCAGTGTATCTACCCCGGTCAAGGACGACACCTCAAACTGATGTCCAAAAACGTTTTATTCGTGGAACACCGTGAAAACTAAAGCACATTTTAAACAACTATCAACATTACAATAATCTCTTTGACAAGACATTAAATGAATAAAAACAAAAATAACATACTGTGTGCACCTTGGTAAACCAAAAGTAGATCATTTAGAATACAGTCGACCAGGCGGCGGAGGTTCATTTCTCCCGCAATCTCTCACTCTTGACCTCTTTCTCTCGCGATTCACCACACGTGATCCTGAACCAGAAGCGATCGTTGAGAAAATATTCTGAATACTTCTTGAAAAGATTTGAAGAAAAAGCATGAATATCAAGGTTCATATGGAAACATAAAACACTTTCACAAACAACAACCTCAAATAAATTATATTTTAGTTGTCATGGCAACCAATCAACTCAGTATTGGCGCAAGCTACATGTAGAGATGTCATTGCAAACGTACAATAATGTGAAGTTTGTTACTTGCAGCATGTCCATTTGGGGAGTGAAGTGTGTCATTTATGTCCAGCGATCAAGTCATTTTGTCATTGTCGTCATTTCAGAAAACCCGACTTGATGAAGATACAGTAGCGTGTTGGATATAATTGATAATTTCTACTTTTCTTGGAAAAAGTCCACTCCACTTCTGTTTCATCATTTGGCCTTTCCCCCCTTTTCAAAGAAGTTTTTACAATTTTTTTAGTACCTTGTGGTCTTAATTTTGGTTGGGATTGCTTCATGAGATAAGACATCTATAAGACTTCTGCCAACTTGCTTGAACCTCCTAACGCCAATGACACTTGGATCAAGAAGAAGAGCAGGTGCTCTTCACTGCTCCCATATTTTTGCAATGCGTCACTCAAAGTCAGTAGGAGGGAAACAGATGTCTGAGCATGGAGTGGCCCAAGTGCAATTGCCACCATATTTGCACACTGACGTGGTAATGTTACAGCAAGCTGACGGTGTTGTAGTTATTGTATATTTTGTGTTTTCAAGGCAAACACACGACCATATTTTCTAACCCACTCCATGCTACACTGTCATTCTATGAAATGGAGACCACCCCAAAAAATAACTCATAATATACAATAGAAATAAAAAAAAAATCAATCTGACAGTGTACAATATCAATTCTTAATACAGCAGCATACTTTATATCGTATGACTAAACGTCAACAAACTGTAACTGTTATATCTTATAGCAGCGTTTTTTCAAACTTTTTTGAGCCAAGGTACACTTCTTTCATTGAAAAAAATCTCGCGGCACACCACTAACTGAAAATGTGAACCCCCCCACTTTTTTTTAACAATTACCGTGTTATATTGTTGCTATAACCGTTTTTAACATTGAAGAATGACGTTATAACAGCTTGAATTGGAATCAAATGAACACAAAGAAAACAGTATTTTATCTTCTTTCATATTTATTGTTTTACCGTCGTCCTGCATTCATGCGTCACAAATTCGCTTGTCTCTCGTCGAAACACAAGGCAATTGGCTAGCTGTTGCTGCTCCCTAGCGGTATGGGAGGATACTGCATGATTAATTTCTGGGCGAAAGACCGCACAAATTGGATATTTTCCCGCGGCACACCTGACAATGTCTCGCGGCACACGGGTTGAAAAACACTGCCTTATAGTACATTATATAGTGTTGTCAGTTGTCGGGCAGAATCATTGTACAAAAACAAAAAACAAAAAGAAAATTCAACCATTAACATTGCATCATCAAAAAGAGCAAGCCCTTTTTCACATTTGAGATTGATCAATAATTGGTCGAAATAACAACCTTCATGGAAGGACTGACCATCAGTACAGATTTTTGAAAATATTACATTCACCAAATTGTGGCATATGAAGTTTCAGCCCGACGGCAGCAATATTTTGAAGGGAAAAAAAGAGTGAACCAGTGGTTTCATATGCGTTGCTCATTATTTGCACCCCTGGTGCAGCTGTTATTTTGGACAAACACTTTTTGACCACTTTCATTGCTGCTTTAACCTTTGGTACTATGCTGAACAACACTGGTACTATGTTTTGTTTTTTACTGAACCCTGATTGATGCACTAATAAAATATCATTTGAGCACAAAAACCCCCTGACTTGCTCACTAACGAGAGTTTCAAAAATTTGGGCCAAGTTTGTCAAAATTGCAGGTTCGATCCCTTTTAATAAAGGGAGGACAAAAGCCGATTTCCATAAAGACGGTACTGGATATCACTTTTTTTTCCGACATGATGTTAAAAAAGATTGTCAGAGGCTCTGCCACAATGGCCGCTGCCGATTTGAAAAAGTATGGATCTATCAAATCGGGAACAGGAGGCGTGCTATGATTTCATGTTCTGAGGGCTTCCTGCACAGAAAAAAAGGTACATCATTAAAAGGCTCTCCAGTGTAAATTGGAAGAATTGTGCAAGGTTTCACTGAGACAGTCCTGAGAGAGTCAAACAAAAGCCTGAAATTTCTGAATTGCTTTTTAAAGTGGTTCAAAAGTTGCACCTGACTCTTTTCCGGGATGTGGAGGGTGGTGCAAAGCGAGTTCTGGAAAAGTAACGGGGGGGAACGCAACTCAGTGCTTTTTAAGGCAACCATGTTGAATTTATATTTGTCATGAATATTACTTTTTCCGGCGGCCCGATAGTCCAGTGGTTAGCACGTCGACTTCACAGTGCAGAGGTACCGGGTTCAAATTCCAGCTCCGGCCTCCCTGTGTGGAGTTTGCATGTTCTCCCTGGGCCTGCGTGGGTTTTCTCCGGGTACTCCGGTTTCCTCCCACGTTCCAAAAACATGCATGGCAGGCTGATTGAACACTCTAAATTGTCCCTAGGTGTGAGTGTGAGTGCGCATGGTTGTTTGTCGTGAACCAGGTTTCTCAGCCAGCGCAGATTTAACTGCCTTGTCAGTAGCACAGCCTTCCTAATCTCTTTTGCATCCTCAAATCGACCCTTAAAAACCGACGTGACAGGGAATGAATGAAAGGAAAGATTTTATTTTATTATTTTTTTAAACATCTTTTTTAATGTTCCCAAAACAAGCAAATGAGCAACCAAGCTCAAGTATGTTTATCCAGCCTCCCCTTGGTCCTTTGACAAAGAAAGGATTGGAGTAGATAGAAGTAGGAGGTGAGACGTGAGAAGCATACCTAGCACAAAATGATGTCTTGTATTCTAAATTACCTACTGAGGGTTGCTTTTCACCCCCGCGTCTGCTGCTCTATGCTTGCTCGCCTTTTCTGTGGGACGCTTTCTTTTTTTCCTTCTTCGTCATTAAATAGTGGTAAAGATTTGCTCCTGTGATATTAAGATTACTTTTAGGAGCCTTTGCTATAGCTCGCACATTGTGTGAGATCTCCGAAACGTACAATTTGGCCACCTAAAGAATGCAACAGGAGTTTTTTTTTTAAAATTTTCTTGTAAAAATATCAAAAAGGATATATTTTGCCTAAAATTAATTTTGTAATTATCTGGCTGATCCCAGTGCCAACATCAGGCTGCTGCAAACATCACGTTTTTCTCAGTCATTCAAAGGGGGCCAATGATGGTTTGGACTTTTATTTCAGTTAGGTTTCAAACCACCATTTAATCTACCACATACAGTATGTATTTTTTGTGGGCACAGCATGGGTAAAGGCCTTTTATTTTCGAGCATGACTCACAAAACAAGGCCCATCAAAACATGGTGAAATGAGTTTGGTGTGACCTCAACCAATCAAACACCCATGGAATGAACTACAAGGGATTGTGAACAAGGCCCTCTAATCCGACATCTGAATGAGTGCACAAAAACAGCAGTGCTACTCGTGACCAAAGAAACTTTTTAGAAAATATTTTCATTTCTTTGAGGAAATTTGACGAAAAAGACTACATTTGGTCCCAGTCTAACATCCTTCCATCAATCCATTTTCTAATGCGCTTATACTCTTGAGGGTCGTGGACATGCTGGAGGCGAGCTAAACCAGCTGTGTCTTCGGGCAGTAGGCGGGGTACACCTTGAACTGGTTGACAGCCAATCGCAGGGCACACACAGACAAACAATCATTCGTGCTCACAATCACAACTAGGGACAATTTAGAGTGTTCCATTAACCTGCCATGCATTGTTTTGGAATGTGGGAGGAAACCAGAGTA
>CAAKHF010025837.1:29607-40029 GCA_901007745.1 Hippocampus kuda | reverse complement strand
CCCTACCAAAGCATTGCCTAGTTGTGTGTGTGTGTAATATATATGTGTGTGTGTGTGTGTGCTTGTCTTGAAGGTTCCCTCCCATCTGTGAGGAGGTTTTGCTTCAAGCGTTTGAGGTGAGCGCGCCCACGTCACATTCCCTTCCTTGTTTGTCTTGCAGAAAGAGCTGTGTTTGGAAATGCAAAGTCACAATAGTCAAACCAGTTTGATGGTTTGACTTGCCAAATACAAAAACCTGCCACGGTTCACTAAAAACAGTAGTTTGAAACCAACGCCACACACCTTCTACTGCAACGCCTTGTGAGCTACACTAGTGCTGCAGCTGAAAATGGCATTGCATCAAATGAAAAGGAACGTTTACTGTGTTGGTGAATTTTCATTTTGACTAAGTACAAAGTGAGACAACTGAAAACCTAAAAACAAAAATATTGACAACATGCAAACATGGTAATTAGGAGGTGGGGGAGGGGGTATAGGTTTTGGTGGATGACTACATGCAATATAATCTCCACATGAGGCCCAAGCCTCTGATGCAACTTGAGAGTTCTTGTTGTCAAATTCCCATGCGAAGGTCCAATTAAGTGTTCTTGTGTTGAGGTTCTTGACAAGGAAAAGAAGGGCTTCTTGGACCCAGATGATCTGTCACAGTACATGATGGAGGAAGGTAAAGCGTTTTTTCCCCCCTGACGCAAGTAACATTTAAGTCATAACTTGCAGCTATTGCACAATATCTATCTGGGACATCATTTGTGTCAACGTTAGGTGAGGCCTTCACTCAGGAGGAGATGGATGAGATGCTGACAGCCCTCACTGACCATGAGACCAACTTGATTTACAGCAAAGACTTACTCAACCATCTCATCCTGGACCCTGAAGTGTAAACTACAGCACAATAGGCATTATTTCTAAAACATGTACATTCCAGATTTACAGCTCTTTGTTCCATGTTTCAATTTATCATATCTTTGTCATATTCTCTTACACATGCATTATCCCTCCCCGTTAAAAGTTGTGCGCTCTATCATTGAACGAAACCGGGAATGTGTTTTGTATGTGACATTTTTATCAAACTTGAGGCGCCTACAAAAGCATTCAAAAGTGTGGAGTCAACTTAAGAAACATGGATCATGGCTGGGACTACTTTGTAACTTGAAGCCACTGGAGCAGGACATAATTGGGTTAAATATTCCCTTTTGGAAGTGAACATGGTGTACGTAGTGGCGGTGGTGGTGGGAAAGAACTGAGCACATTCTCAAAGACTGACTGCTGTGTCAGCATTTAATCACAGATTTGCCATGGAGTGAACATGCAGCATGAATTCATGCTGGTATTCTGCTCAGAGGGGAAAACAAAAAAATCACAGTAACATGATCCATTAGCCTTGCCTTCCCATCACTCTGTGTATACATATTGAAGCACCTTTCATGCCCCAAATAAATGTAAAAAAAAGGCTCATTTTAATTACGTACTTGATTTATTTCCAGCATATGTTCCCATCACAGCATCAACTCAGAATGACATTAAAAACAAATCTAGGTAGCTTATTTTCTTGACCTCACACCTGTTGTAATGTAACATGGATACATGTGAAACCCAATGTGGATTTAATGGAAGGTAGTAGTAGAAGTGGAAAGTGGTGAAGTAGAAAGTGTAGTGGTGAAAAGAGACTGCATGAGCAGTGGAATGTTCGTGGAAGCAGTCCTCGCTGCTTCTTTGGTCCTTAGAGAGTGAGAGACAAACACGATAACAGACATGAGAAAGAACGAATATGAAATGAGAGTAAATCCAGCATCTGCAGTCTCTTGGACGTCTTTTGGGATATTTTACACAGCTAGTGACATTAAAAGAAATAGCACGCTCAAAAGCCATACTTTCACATATATTGGGCTCACCTCAAGTATCAGCCAATATCTTTCCATTTCACAACATATGGGAGAAAGGATGCAGGTGTGGCCGTTCAAATAGGACCGGACCAATCAGCTCGGCTCATCTTGACTGAATGTACTATAACTCAAGACTAGGAATGAGCATCATAATTCAGTGGGTTGTGTGGAATTGGAAGTTGATAACTCGCTGGAAGACATTTGGGCCCAAATACCATGCACTGCAATTGATTCACACAACTAGTTTGCTCTTTCAAGAACTATCAGTTAAGGCCGACACCTACTCAAAACTCTGGTATGGAACAGAAGTTTAGAACATTCACAAAAATATGCCATCTTTTTTAAAAACAATACTTAACTTTTTTTTTTTTTTGCATAGTCGATCAATGAAATTTAGTGAAATGCCCATCCCTCTTTAGAACTATAAGCCCCATTTAACACAGACTGTAAAAGCCAGAATTTTCCACTTTTGCCTTGGAGTTCTTCTGTACTCACCTAACAGACCTGAAACGAGTAGGTGAACAGAATCAAACAACTTTCTTCCCTCTGAGGCAGTGTCAGGGCCTTAACAGAGGCACGAATATATGTGTGGTAAGAATATTCAGCAATTGAACACTCCCTTCTCCTGCCCTGTTGTGTTCAAAGCAACTGTGATGGCAAAGGCATTAATCTGTTGGGAGCAAGAAATAATCTGCACATTTAAGAGGCTTTACATTGCGCGTGGATGGCAAGAAATTTAACATTTAACAAGCAAATCAGCTCTGGATAGGTTTGCTGCATAATGGCGGTGCAGATTGAAAATAAACATTGATCCAGTACCTAAAGGCCAACCCAAAACCTGACGATGGGCGAGAGGCGGGGGACACACAAAACTGTTCGCCAGCCAATCGCAGGAAACACAGACAAAAAAAGCAATTCATACATACATTCACACCGACGGGCAATTTAGAGTCCATTTCAAGCACATTTTGGGGAATGTGGGATGAGGCTGTGGAACACCCCAAGGAGGGACAGGGAGGCCTTGCAAACGGAGCCCAGATTAGTACCCCGAGCCCAGAACTGTTAGGCTGGTTTGCTAACTGCAAATTCACATTGCCACCAGCTTGGAAGCCAAACAACTAAAAATAGAAAGAGAACCTATAAAAGCACATTTTTCTCATTCAAGTGGATAAAACCCGTAAAGCACACGTTCAGTGAGTGCTTCCTAAAGGTCTTGATAGGAAAGACCAAAACCTCTACAATGTATTCTGTTACTTAATTTCTATCACTTATCTGAGTGGTCCCAACTTGTTATTATTAACCCGACAGGCAGTTGAGTCGGTGCCTGTGTTCTGCATCACACCCAGACGATGAGAGTCACTGCAGGGTTCATCCGGGCTGCTTTAGATCTGCAGCACCAGGCCAGCGGCTGAGATGTTGTCTCCCCCACCTGCGGTCTGGTACACCTCGGTGCACACCAACACGGGCGCCACGCAGATCTCATAGTCGTCCTCCTCCCAGCAGCTGACGGGCCGGCTCTCCTGCAGGGGGATGCGCTGGCTGCCCTCCCGCCGGCTGACGGAGAATGAGTCGTCCATGATGAGCCTGGCCTTGTTGGGATCGATGTCGTCGGAGCCGCACACGTGGCGGTTGGCTGTGAGCGAGGCCTTGGCGGTGGCCGACATGGTGTTCTTCCACTGGGAGCCCCGGGTCACGATCATGGCCTGAAAGGCTAACGTGTGCACGTGGAGGCGGGTGAGAGGCTTTCCCCACGTTTGGGCGTCGTCGCCTTGAGCTACGGCGTCTTTGTAGCGCTGGTTGACCATGCGGTAGACCTCCCTCATTTGGTCCAGGACGGTAGCGACGCGAGGGTTGGGGTCGGACAGGACTGTGATGGTGGAGCCTTTGAGGAGGCTCAGCAGGTTGGGGAGCTCCTGTTCATTCATTCCTAGAGAGTCCGCCTGGGTGAGCAGAAACGCGATGACAATCAACAAGTCATTTTCGATTGCACTTGTCCTGATTAAGGTCTCAGGTGACTTTGTGGCAGAGGTAGGCTACATCGTGCATTGATCATCAGCCAATTTTAGAGCACTCAGCCACAAAAAAATAAAAATAAAAAAAATAAAAAAATTCATACTCACTTTCACACCTATGGACAATTTGTCGTCTTCCATTAATTTAATATGCGTGTTTTTCTGTTTGAACTATTGTGTACATGTTAGGTGCATGGTGTTGCTACCTTGCCAATTCTTCTTTGTGTTGTTACCGACCACAGGAAACAAACTGATCCAAATGGAGTACTTTTCTGTCACTTGAGCCCACTCCTTTGTACCTTGTCACTCTGAACAATTTTACTCTAAAGATATCCTCGTACCCACTTTTCATGATCCTCTCTTTTAAATTCTGTATTTTAGCCTTAGACCATAAAACCGTAATGACACTCAGAAGAGAGCAGAGCTCCACCAAGACCGAAATGTCAATAGAAGTGAAAAAAAAGTATCCAAGTGTCATATTTGTTCATGCGTGATGATTAACAAACAGTACCAGTTTTACCTTTGGGAAGCCAATTGAGGTTGGCAAAGCTGCAGAATAAAGGATTAAATTCCTCCAAAAAAAGCGTCTTTATTTAATATGACGCAAAACATGACACTTTTTACTGCGGTAGGAGCGGAAGTTGGCCAGGTTTTCCTTGAAATCGGCCGGAATTTTGATGCGCCACGGTCGTCCTTGCCCGGATGGATCGATGGCGCCGTTTCATAAAACAAAAGCACCAAGCACCATGGATTGCACTCCTACTTGATGTTGAATTCTTTTGTGGCTGCTCGATTCCCATGGTCCTGCGCAAAACTGATGGGTTGCAGTTTAAACTGTGCTTCGTAAGTGCCATTTTCCAGATGTTGTTTTGCACAATGCACAAACTGGCACCAGCTAGGGGCGTGGCTTTAGTGTCCTCTTTCATGCCCGCCCTTCCTACTTTAACGTCTGCATGCTGTACTCAGTTATACCCGTCTTTGCTCTACATAAGCAACGTGTTGGCACAAAATCAGCCTGTCACGCGGACCCCTCATCAAAGTCACGCAACAGCAGTCAGACTTTTATGTGCGTTTTATGGTCATGTAAATACAGTAATTTCATTTTTTTTACTTTTTGATTCAATGTACTCTAAAATAGCATGGCCCATTTATTCAATCAACCAATGTCTTACAGAATTCCCCATCAACCAAGAAGTACCATGTGAATTACATTTTTGGTGACAGTTTTGTTCAGACGTCAGCATTGCTGAAGGTCTGCGCTCTATTGACTGACATTTTTCAAACCCCTGTGACACAATGGAATGTTTACTTGGACGTACTTGAGGGATGACATAATGAAGCAGGTCTTCCATGATGCTCTCTTCCACAAAACTGGCCATCTCAAAATGGACACCAAGAGTGGGAGAGGAGGTGGCCAGCACTTCGGCCAGGCGGGAGAGCAGAGCGGCACGCTCACCTAAGGGAAAGGAGTAGCTACAGCTACAAGCAGCCGCACTTTCAAGTCAACAAAATGTCTTCAATTCATTTCATCTTACCTGAGTGGAATGGAAAGTTGTCCATCATTTGTAAACCGCCCACGACCAGAAGGTCTGGATGAAAATCTTTGACCTTCTTGGCAAACTCTTCCATGGATGCCAGGTACGGGTTATGGTCATCACTGTGAACAATGTACCTGCACACCAATCAAAGGTCAACTTAACATGCCGTCAATCAATGCTCAGTATCGGCTAAGACATACCTGTTGGCTCTACGGGAGGAATACTGCCCCCATTTTGCACCAGATGGATACTCCAGGATGAGATGAATGTCTGGCTCTTCAACAATGTTACCTGCAACTGGAGATACAGATAACAACGATTTAGGGCGACGACGTGGCAAAAAAAGCATCATAAACACAACAGAGGAAACATTTTCAGAGCAGCAGTGTTGTGTTGTTTGCACGTCAGTACCAGTGATGTGCTGTGATAGGACATCGGTGAAGTCCGGGCTAAAGCTGCCCCCGAGCAACACGTCACATCCCTCGGTGGCCATGCGACCGGCCATGACAGGGGCGTTGCCTCCCACCGACCATCTGTTTCCAGGTAGGTCACGGGAAGCTTCGACCAGCTCGCTGAAGAGTGTCTCATTCAGCACAAAGCGCCTGCAGGGCACACCAATGACAACACCATGAAATGACTAAGCTGAGTTGTGCTCTGTGGGGAAATAAAAGTACACTATTTCCCATTTATTGTCCATGTACAAAATATTCATGGGCAGGAAACCATTTTACGACAGTGGTGAACTCACACAGACTGAACGCAAGAACCACACGGATAACAATGAGATAAGCCTAAACCTAATGTGATTAAAAATATTTACAATTCATCTGATTGTTGGTGTAATAATAGTGACTGGCTGAAATTGAAGGTTTGGATGTGGTAAGGAAGCTATTCACCTTAATGTGATGGAACACACAGCATGTGATGGAGGCCCACTAAGGCAGCAGTTGCCCGAGGGTCTGTGCAATAAAATTGTCCAAACTTGTACTTAACTGCTCGCAAGCTTTACAAATCCATTAGGTGCACAAACACACACGCACGCGCACACACACACCACACACCTTTGTACACGACTTCAGTGTAAAATGCAAATGTAGAGCAATACACCAATTGTATAAACTCTAATATGTACATTTCCCACCAAAGTATTGGAACAACAAGGTTCATTCCTTTTTTGTTGTGATCAAAAGAGGAATTTGAGACAAAAGTTGAGAATTGCAGCTTTTATTTCATAGTATTTATATCTAAATGTGTTAGACAACTCGGGACAGGGCACCTTTTGTTTGAAGCCACCCAGTTTTGTTGGCAAAAGTATTGGAACGAACATTATTATTTTAACTTAAAGTGAATAATATTTCATACTTAGTGGCATGACCCTTACTTGCAATAACTGCATCAATCCTGCTAAATCCCACGCCGCACTAACTTTCAGGCTGCCAGAGCCGCTGGGAACAAAATATAAATGTAGCCTTGCCTTCGTAGGTGTACTAATGCTTCAAGCCGATGACAGTATCACAGTCCTAAGTTTACCGGATTTTCATGACAGTTTCACACAAGTATATTTTAAACAAAGCTTGGACACTACTTACTCTGCCGCGGCGCCCGGAATAAAGAAATAGGTGAAGCTCTGAGAAAGTTGCTCAGCATTTTCAATGTAGTCATGATGCAGGGGCTGATCGGCGGGGGTGAGGCCAATTTTATTTAGAAGAGACACACCGTCGACGAGCAAGTCCACGCAGCCTCCAAAACCTGCAACACAAGCAGCAGATGGATAAATGGGCAAAGTTTGTGAAACATGACGGCAGTGTTTATGATTAGGCGCGTACAATACAGTAAGCAGTTCTGGTCAACTGGAGCAGGGACATCCCAATGTGAGCAGACACTTGCTGTACATCTGATGTCACATGCATACAATCTTCACTTGACCATTGTAAAGACATGCATGATGTAAGCAGGCATGGGATGCCTTGCTAATCCATACAAGCCAGGGGGAGCGAAAAAAAAAATGTCAGTGGCGTGGCCAAGGTGACATTACACCTCAGTGAATGGTGGCTGTGCATGTGTGCGTCTTTCTTTATCATACCATCTGCAGTCAGTTTCATGAAAAACCATACGGGTCCTCTACAAAACCAAGGATGTGCGAAATAAGAGATCTTTGTACACATTATTCTCTTCATTATTATTACCATATATGACCTACTGTGTGGAGATATGGGGAAATGCCTATATAACAAACACACTCCCTATTCTAAAACTACAAAAAAAGCAATTCGAATTATTAATAGATCAAAATATACGGAACCCACCTACTCCCTTGAACATAATAATTGTGCTGAATGATGACTGATTTCTCTTTCCTTTTTACTATGTTACTTACCTTACTTTCTGTCAAATCATTACTGTATGTTTTTATGTTCAATAAACAAACAAAACGAAAACGAAAAACGAAATAAAATTTAGACATAAAGAAATATTCCGATCACATTCATAATCAAGCAGGGACAAATCAAAGTAAAAAGTAACATTTTCCTGATCTTAATTTACGAGGCAATGCCATTTTCTTTGCAGTGGATTTGCTTATGTGTACCATCTCATAGTCTACTTCTACCTCATGTACTGATTTGCTAGCTAAAAGCCTATCAGAGTGATCAATTGTCACAGACGGGAAACGCCATTTCGCAGACTACGATCAATTGGTCATTCATTCAAATCATATGTGAAACGTACAATGACAATAGCCTCTTGACTCTAAAGGTTGCTTTTTGCTCAAGAGTTGTCAGATATAATTTTTTTGCCCCTCCATATGGGGGTGACCTCAAGGGCGGAGCTACATGGTGGCCCACCCTATAGCTACGCCCTTGAGACATGAGATGCAGATCTGTCCATGTGGCTGTTGGGAGGCAAAGGTTGGAAAGGCAGGATAAGAACATGACAACGTTTCTTTACAGACACCCGAAGACTACAAATGTCGGAGTTCCACGGTTTCGGGGCCTATCTTGGGATAAAAACAGTAGAGGCAAATTCCTGTATCGATTATGCACATTTGAGCACCTCCTAGTAAACGTTCTAATGCCCGTGTAACTAACAAACCCAAGACCAAGAGGCGTCTGACCGAAACAAACTGCTCCAGCTGACAAGATGCTCGGCTGTATCATTAACATCGTCGGTTCACGTTTTAATGACGATTTCCGCTTAAATCCCATTCAATTAAAAGATTGCGTTGACCACGTTTTTGTGGCTTTCAAGTTTATGTCAAGTCGCCACAGGAGAACTCACAGCCAACCCCAAGCAGTGACACATTACAAAAAAAAAAAACAACGGTTGGCAGGCAGTTTTAGCAGAAGAAAGTAGTCAGCAACTGAAGACACAGTCGGGCCATTTTACGGTCGCCAATTGTCACGAAACAAACGTTCATGTTACCAAAGTTTGAAGTGAAATAAGAGGTGCAAACTGTGCGAAACCTTACCAATCGCCACCTTTGGTCGAGCGACATGATTCATTCCAACTTTGCTCTCGGCACGAAGCAGCGAGGACAACACGGTGTCCAGCCGGCCGTCCAGTACCTCATTGTCCGGTGTCCGAAACCAAATGGCCAGAATAACGACAAACAATGAGATTGCAGAGCCATATTTCATCCACGTAGTTCTGCCAGCACCTTCCATCGTTAATTTACTAGCTTGGCAGTGGACACACTCGAGACAAGCAAATTCCAACTGAGCGCCGAATGGTGTGTTTGATTTTAATTGCATGACGTCCTGGACGTGCAAATGATGACACATTTGTGAAGTACACACACGCACTAAATATTATCAATTCCAGTAGAATTTCAATGAAATCGTGATACCCTCTCTTGTGAGGGGTTTACTTACATTGGAATAATTAGTTTCGGAACAGTTTGTCGAACATAGAGGTGATTAGAAAAGAAGATTGGTATATAAAAACGAGCATACCCTTGTCCTCCTTCTCCTCAGGGGCGTGTTTATTCTGACAAGAAGGCGGAAGTAGAGGAGTCTGAGACATATGTGTTACTTAGGGCGCTCATATTTCTACAAACAGCATTAATATAATCCGTATTTATATAATATATTGACCTATTTAAATAAACCAGTTCATTTCATGAGCTGGGTTTAACAAAAGTCACGAAATAAGGTTGCTTGGGGCTTTGTGGGATTATTTAGATGCACTGCAGTACTGTGCATTCCAAATCAATTCAAAAGGTTCACATGCATTTCAAGATTGGATTAAAAAGTTATGAAAAAATTGAGATGCTACTCCGGTGCAGAAATGTGACTGTGTACGTGTATTGACTGTGTTGTACACTGTAACACACTTGCAGCTTTGCAGACGAGTTTTACACAAAGCACCGTTGTTATTAATAATGGATGACTGGGGATAGGGCGGCCCAGTAGTCCAGTGGTTAGCACGTCGACTTCACAGTGCAGAGGTACCGGGTTCAATTCCAGCTCCGGCCTCCCTGTGTGGAGTTTGCATGTTCTCCCCGGGCCTGCGTGGGTTTTCTCTGGGTGCTCCGGTTTACTCCCACATTCCAAAAACATGCATGGCAGGCGGATTGAACACTCTAAATTGTCCCTAGGTGTGAGTGTGAGCGTGCATGGTTGTTTGTCTCTGTGTGCCCTGCGAGGCTGGCAACCAATTCAGGATGTCCCCCGCCTACTGCCAGAAGACAGCTGGGATAGGCTCCAGCACCCCCCGCGACCCTAGTGAGGATAAAGCGGTTCGGAAGATGAATGAATGAATGAATGACTTGATTTCCTACCAGCTTTATTCTTGTAAAATGACTTTTCTGACACTTTTCTCGTAAAATAACTTTTTGCTTCAAGGGAAAATGCTCTCCATGCTCCCTCTCGTCTAAATACGCCATTCTGAGTAATATTGCATTTGTGGGATATGAATGAAGCAGGACAAATCCATCCGTTTTTATCCATCTCAAAGGGTGGCCATTTTGTCTTGTGCTACCACTTGTTGTCA
>CAAKHF010025837.1:8286-29587 GCA_901007745.1 Hippocampus kuda | reverse complement strand
TTCACAAAGCAAAAATAGCATCATGTTTCTAATTCAATTTTTAAGTAAAGGAATGCAGCTGAGATCTTGAGGCCTCAAAATTTCCTTAAATGTGGTACAAATTATAAAGATAATTATACTTAGTTAATCCCCGGTCCTGCGTGGGTTTTCTCCGGGTGCTCCGGTTTACTCCCACATTCCAAAAACATGCATGGCAGGCGGATTGAACACTCTAAATTGTCCCTAGGTGTGAGTGTGGGCGTGCATGGTTGTTTGTCTCTGTGTGCCCTGCGAGGCTGGCAACCAATTCAGGATGTCCCCCGCCTACTGCCAGAAGACAGCTGGGATAGGCTCCAGCACCCCCCGCGACCCTAGTGAGGATAAAGCGGTTCGGAAGATGAATGAATGAATGAATGACTGGGGATAGAGTACAGTATTTGTAAAAGGTTGGAGGCGCTCTTCCTTTCACCATTCTCCGCACCCATTTTCAGAATTTATGTGTTCTTGAGTCCAATCATTGTTCAAGTTTCAGAAATATCAGTTTTAAAGGAGAGAGTGCACTTATAAACCAGGTCAACAGCAAAAATAACTAGTGATTCAAATCTTCTTCCCGCAAAATTGATTTGCATCAATTATATTTGTCTAAAACACAAATGCACAGAACACAAAATCACAATAAGAACCAAACTCAAAATTGAATTCAGAGCTTAACAGTTGTATGCAAAGACTTTGTTCACTGCAGCGAGGTGATGATAAACACTAACTTTTATACTTTGTCCTTAATAAAAGATATAGAATGGCACATAAAAATAAAATGACAATGTAAAAGGTGTTATGATAAAACATTTGACATATTCAACATACTGAGTTTAACCTATCAAAGTTTTAAACGGCAAAAGTCAGACATGAATAAAGTCAATGTGACATACACATCATTGACTGTCAAACATAAAAAAAAAACATTGTAAAAACCCATTGTGTTTAGGGCACATACAGTGGTTGCAGACATTCTAGGGATCAACCTAAAAATAAAAAGTGTAATTCTTCAATCTTTTGCATCTACTTTTGAAAAGGCTGATTGAACTTTGATTTAAAAAAAAAAAGTTTAAAAAAAATCACTGTGGGCATTTCAGTGCAGCCAGGTGGAGTATGTCGCCCTCTAGTGAGTAGATGTCGAACATGGACACTCAAAAACCTACAGAGGGGATAGTTAAGACTAAATAGACTTCAAGTAAGAGTTACTGTATTTTTAAAACTTGGAAATCGCAATTCCATCTTACCTTTGGTTCTACTTGGGGAGACCCGCCACAACCTCAGACTCAATACCACAGTGATTTGAGCCACGCAAGATTTTAAAGAATCCTAAAAAAAATGGAAGCAGACAAAAACACGTCTGACAATGAGTTTGTAGCCTTCTTTATCGGCATAAATGAGCACATGGAAAATACATTCAGTATGATGCAGTGAAGTTCTGAACCATTGAAAAAGCATGAAAACAATGATTATCTTTGTAAAAGCTCAATATTTGATTGAGTTCCTGTATCAGTTCTCTTTAAATTGTGTAGCTATACAGTAATGACATACAGCAGACGTGGAATGTTCAGGTAACGTTAGTCCGAGTGGACTGTTGCTGTAACTAGACAGCATAAAGGTGAAGCTGGTGCAGGGCTAATAATGTCTGCTCTGCAGTTTAGTATTTTAATTGGGAAAGCGATGCATGTGCAATGATGACTTGTGATGTCTATTAGACAGGTAAGATAGATTATATGTACTCTTTTTCTTCTTCCATAGCTGAGCTATAGGATCAGGACTTGGTTTGGGGAGATCCAGTACTTATAATGAAGTGACATGGTCTCGGGTGTAAAAAATGAGTTCAGATAACTCGAGTTGAAGCCATATGTTTGTGGAATGAACCACAGTTCTCACTCACCATTATCACCCCAGTCAGTGTTCCAGGAGTTAGCACAGAGCCAATAGGGGACACCATCTTCCTCACCCCAGCCAAGAATCTTGATGGCATGCCCACCCAGCATGGACCCAGACACATGCTGATACACACCTGCAGACAAGAACAACAGGCAAAATCAATCTGGGTACAGGAGCGAATGCTAAAGTTTGAAATGTAGAAAAATAATATTTGGCGAGCTTGTACAATGCACTCAATGCAATGTACACTTACCAGACTTGTACAGAACAAAGTCCGAATACACAGTGAAGGCTCCCTCTACTGGCCCGTTCTTGTATATTTCCATCTGAATCTGCTCCGCCTCTGACAAAACGCTGTAAGACGTTTTACCTGAAACGCACCAAAAATAAGACTGGTCAGTAAATTTTAACTCCTGTAATGGGCAGCATTTTTCAAAGCCCCGCTTTGTTCAGCGGAGAGATCGGTGCTGTTGAACGGTCTGCGGCTGGACGGATGTAAGGCTTGAGGAGCCGACGATGAGAAGAAAGGAGCATGATGCGGATGTGGAACTGGGAGTGTCCTATGTGTTGTGTTGTGTTATTTTTGTTATTTTGACTTCAAAATGGCGCCGCGTGAGTGGCTGCCTTTCCAGCAGCTCCTATATTTTGTTGTTCTACTTCTTCCTTTCATAACTTTGCTGCTGTGAAATGGGAATTTCTCCATTGCGAGACTAATAAAGGTTTCTTAGCTTATCTTATCTTAAAGCAGGATCTACACTTGTAGTATGCTTCAAGACTCTCAGATACTCAAGTTCAACAGATGGAAGTTTTACTGACCAAAATGCTTGTCCTGCATGTAGCTTGGCGAGTAACCAGGTTCACACGTGGACACACACTTGGGTGTATTTCCGCCCTCTCCAGAGCAGGGAGGTCGGCTACCGTTCACATGGTGCTCACAGGGTGCGATCGTGTACGGCCGGCAACCTGGGTACATGAAGACGGCGCTATAAACTCGCACAGTTACGGTTTCCTCGTGGCTTCTTGGTCTACGTGAACTCACCAATGTGGGAGTTATATAGGCCACCAGAGACCAGTCCCTCACTGGTCCAGAATTTCCAGGCTGCCGAGGGGTAGCCACCGTTACATCTAAAAGAAGGCATCGTTTTAATATGTTGACAAAGCCTCTAAACCACAGGTGTCAAAGTGAAGGCCCGGGGGCCAGATCTGGCCCGCCACACCATTTTATGTGGCCCACGAAAGCAAATCAAACATGGCAACTTCCATGAGGATTGCTAAAATATGTTACAAAATGTCAAATTCTCATATGTAATAAATAAGAGAGATATTGTAAACATTTTCTTGTTGCCAAACAGCCCATGACAGTAACTTAAACAATAGTTCAATAAACCGTTATTCTTGACTTCTTTATATGATTTCAGTCATAATGGCCCTCCAACGGAAATGATAACTAAAATGTGGCCCGCGACGAAAATGGGTTTGACACCCCTGTTCTAAAACATAATTCACATCATGAAAAAACACATTACCAAAAGAAAAATAATAAATCAATTGGAGGGGGGTGGCTATAACATTGGGTATAAACCGTTTATTTTTTAGGATAAGGGTATATAATGGGTTTTAAATGACAAAGTCTTCTGGGATCATCGTTTGTTTGTTTTTTTTTGTTTTTCCGTCATTCACAGCAAGTTTTGGTCCCTTTAATCCAGGGGTGTCCAAAGTTGGTCCTCAAGGGCCGCTGTCCTGCCTGTTTTCCAGCTCTCCCAGGAGCAATACATCTGATTCAAATCATCAGGATCGTTCTAATGCTGCTTCAGAGCTGGCTGATGAGCTGATCATCTGAATCAGGTGTATTGCAGGCGAGAGATCTGGAAAACAGGCAGGACAGTGGCCCTCCAGGCCCGAAGCTGGACATGTCTGCTTTAATCTGTGAATAAGGGGTTCATTAACTTCACGATATAACAGATAGGGCTGAAAATTTTGAAAAATAATCCAATTACGCCCCCCCCCATGCAATATTGCGATTGTTGTTTAAATCAATGTAATTATTTTTTCCAATTTGAAAATTGCATTCTACCTACATAGTGATGTCAATTAGAATGTGTTTAATTATTCAGCCTTACTTGGGTATCTATGAATGTGCATTGATTTTTTTTTGGTATGAATTTGGTGGCATGAATGATCAGGTCAGACAGGCTCTACTTCCATTTTAGTTAAGTGTCAGATGTGGACATGGTACATTTTGGAATTACTGTATGCCTACAGCAGACTACTCCTGCCAGGGGGGCACTGTCAAGATAAATTAAAAAATGTTGCAGTCATCCTACCCCATGCCACACCCATCGCAGCAAGTCAGCAAGTCCTCTGCCGAGACCTCAACGCTGACCTTGGCATTGCTGTGGATGCACACACGGTCTGATATGGCCTCTGCAGCGCCAAATGCCTGCAAACAGAGACGACTTTCAGTATTAAGGCCCAGAATTTGCTTTGCTATCTTTCCCGAAGCACAATTAAACATTTGAAATCTCAATAAGATCAAAACCGTTTTGCTTTCTCACCCAGCATGACCCACAGGAGCCCTGGTCTCTGATCTCCTTCAATGTGGGACACTCGGGCCACTGCTCCCTCGAGTCAAAGTTCTTTGGCAACCACAGGTTGTCAGCGTACTGAACCCTGCATACGAGTGCAGTTCGGGTTGACTTCATATGCAAGCACAATTTACACCTTAACATAAAGGGCAGCTCATCGAAATATGAAACTCACATAACAGGAAGTTTGGGTCCGTTGAGAAATGTTCCGCACAGTTTCTTCACATAACTGCGGTCGACATTATGAAAGTTGTGAGCAGCCTGTCGCAGAGGAGAACACGTAGGCAGACATGAGTGAAAGAAGCTATGAAACCATCATGGAAGGAACCTAAACCTCACCCTCCAGGTAGTGTTGATCTTGTTGATGTAGTCAACCATCTCAGTGGAAAACAGGTTGACGTGAGGTTTCGCCAAGCTCAGTGACAAGCTGATAGCCAATAGCAGGAGGGTTGCACGCCACATGTTGCCTGAAAAGACCAAAAAAAAAAAAATTGATTATAATTTAAAACTAACAATGCATACAGTATGAAAGAACATTTCCCTCGGCTCGAACTGAAACAAAAGAAGTCACAAGTAACGAAACAGGAGGTGAATAAATTCTGACTTTTGGTAGTCGCTGTTAAAGTGGTGGTGTAGTTTAGTTTATGTCAACTATTTGGTGTTGTCGTTGACATTTTTCAGTTATCCATGCAATTGCTTTGTCTTCCGATTCTAAACACGTTCACTCTTACCGCCCATCCCCACCTAACTCCCCCCTCCACTTCCCAACTCCCTAAGCCAAACACATTCAGAATGCCAATCTTCCGATTCAAATCAGTTTTCTTTATACACCTATTATGCACCCTATTATATCCCCAGTCATGTCTAACAAAGCCCCCTTCAGTCGTCAAAAGCATTCCGTTAACACCCTTCAGGAACAGTCCGCTGCATTCAAAGAATTCATTTTTCTCATAAACTGCTTCCTCATCCAAATTTTCCTGTCACTGTTGCTTTTACCCTAACTGGACACTTAACCCGATCCACTGCCTGCCTGCAGTGCAGTTTGAAGGGCACTTCAGTTTGCAGCATGCAGGACAAGCAGCCATTAGCGATGCTGATGATGTGAAGCGAGTCCTGTGCTGTGGATTAAAAAGCCACTCAAGGTCCATTAATACCATGACAGGCACCCAGACACATCATCGAACAATCCAATGATGTCTAAACAGTCACAAAAGGAGGAAACACTATTGCAGGCAAGTAGGAAATAAATCCATTGACAGTGATTTAAAAATCAGGAAGTGTTGAGACAGGCATTGTTGGTCGAAAGTATAAGTGAACATGGTAAACATGTCACAGGTGCATTTGTTTGAATTGGCCTGAGCTCACATGGGCAAGGCTAACTTATTCCTCATTACTGAAAGTGTTAAGAGGAAACTGAAGCCTACATACATTTTTAGCTCATTGTCGTCTGAATATGATCATGTGCATGTTATGTTTCGATCTGGTTACGTTTGGTTTTGATTCCTCACGTGCCCTTTTTTCGCAACCTGTTCTTGTTATCAGTGTTCCTTGTGTGGAACCAATTAGCTCCCTCAACCCTTTGTGTGTTGTCCAGGTGTTTCTCATTGTCTCGTCACTTAGCTTGTACTGTATTTAGTTCCCTGAGTTTCTGTCAGTCTTTGGGTCATTGTGAGCTGTGAGTATGTGAGCATACGTGTGCTCCAGTCATGTTTTGATTCCTGTCATAGTTTGGTTTGATACTTGTGATTTCCAGGCATTTTTTTTGAGTACTTTGACTTAGTATTTTTTTTTTCCATTGTACTGCTGTGTGTATTTTTTGTTCAATACATTTTGGTCAATCCACCCTGCTCCTCCCTGCCTCCCTGCTTTTTGGGGTCCTACAACTACCATCACGCAGAACGTGACAGTGCATTCACAAAACAACACTAATGCTCTGTTTAAATTGCTTGCGATCGTCGTTGTATTATTGAGCAGTGTAGAACTCCACCCTTGTCACGCTAAGAGAGTTTGCAGTATTTGGTGAAGCTCTGTAAAAGGTTCCCAAATGAATTCATGTTAAAACATTCCTTTAATTAGTAATACAGTAGTAGCGCTAGTTGTGTCGTTTATGGCGAAAGGTTACCACTGTCTGCACCGCAAGCAACCGTTCAAATATGATCTGTCGAAAGTACAGTAAATCACACATGAGCGCACGCTGAATACATCAGAGCAAAAGCCTCAAAGGACTTGCAAACGAGCAGCATGGTCGCGACCTTACCTTCACCCACGTGCGTAGCTACAGTATTTGTCTTACATGTGAATCCACTTCAGAAGCCAAAGATTTGCAACTAGCTCGAGTGACAGGCACAGTGAGTCATAACAAAAAACACACAAGTTTCCAGCCAATGAGAAAAACACCATACTGGGTCACGTTATTCTTAAGTAGACTTTGTCTCCTTCCTGGGTCATGTTATTTGAAACTAGACTTTGTCTCCTTACATGTTCACTTCTTATCTGAGGACTCCCGAATGGATATACCCGTTTTATCAAGACACTGTGTATTTGAATAAATACAATAAGTAGGTCAGGAAATACACAACCAATATTGTATTGTTTTATTGCGGACCAGCACACTAGCTCAAACAAGTACGGTCAATACATATCCGAAAAGTTTCATCTTACTTACTACAATTGAGACAAATCAATGTTGTCATTCCTCTTCAATGCGGACTCGTTTACACAACGGTGATTCATCCCACCAGACAATAGGGAACAACGACAATGTAGCATCTTGTCTGATCAGTTGTTCTTGCACACGTTTTAAGTTTTATACTCGCTTTTTTCCCACCTTAAAATCAGGAAGTGTCGAGGCAGGCATCGTTTCGAGAAACCTATACATGAATGTTGTGGCGATGTTACGGGCGCAACCATTCGAAGTGGACTGATCACGGATGGGTGAGGCTAAATTATACATCATCACTCAAAGTGTATGAGGGGAAGAAACAGAAACAGATTCCTGAAACCTTCGTCCTTTGTCATCTTGGTATAGTCATCTCCCAATTGCCATTCTGCCAAATTAGCATATTTTCTGAACAGTTTTTCTTGCATGCTTTGGACATTTATCAGCTTTTGTCCAGCCTTGGGTTCATTTACTCTTTAGTTGAATCACCGAGTTATTTTTGCTATTTAAATTTTTGATTATCAGTCGTCCGACTGCTTACACTGGTTTTGTGAGCCTTCAGCTACGTCATCTCTTTTCAAATTACCGAGCAAATAATTAATGACTAATTAATTCACCATTAAGTATACTTCACAGGCGAATAAACCCCGAAGGAATTACACTAAAAAGTGCAAATAGCTTTTCGAAATATGTACAAAAAAATAGGCATGAAAATGACTGGGCGATGGTAGCCGTTTTGGCTAGTTTGTTGTGTTGCTAGTTTTTTTTTTTTAAGTGTAATTTGACAGATTTAGTTGGATTATCTATCGGCCAACTGTTTGCTCTTCGTGTAATCATGTCGTCTATGAGGTTAAACGGCGAGCCGGTGCTAAAGACAATAATTACCTGCAGCTAGCTGGTCGGTAGGTGAGATGAAAAGTGTTCTGCTCGCCCGCTGAAAGTGGATGAACTAAACAACATTCGGCAGCTACAGTTAGAGCTGAGCTCACATGACCAGTCACATGAACGCCGCTCACGTGATCTACAGGAATCGAAAAGAACATTCGTCGTTGAGGTCAAAAAGGGTCAAGAGAAAAAATAAGAAAAGAAAAAGGAGTACCTGTATAGGTGGCAGGGAAGTCCCAAACTTAATTACAAATTGTGAAACACTTTCACATTGCATGAAACAAATGTACATTTCAGAAAAAAATTCAGGACACAAAACAAATGAACAAAAAGTGAAACATTTTCGGCATTTTTTGTTCTGTTTTACACTTGCCGGCCGCCGCAGCCACTGCCCCACCTTGCCGCTTTGAGAAATGATGGTAGCAAACCTTATGCAGTCAGTAAAAGAAGGGAAACAAAAGATCTATCGTAATAATAACTATACTTCGACTACTACTACTACTACTAATAATAATAATAATAATAAACTAGATAAGAGAGTACTGTATTCAATTCAAACAATGGTTCATTCTTTTAATTGAGTTGATTATTTGTGATCATCATCAACAACTAAACATGCAACTAACAAATACACACATCACATGCCGCGTGAGTGGCTGCCTTTCCAGCAGCTCCTACATTTTGTTGTTCTACTTCTTCCTTTCATAACCTTGCTGCTGTGAATTGGGAATTTCTCCATTGCGAGACTAATAAAGGTTTTCTTAATCTTAATTTACACAAAACAGAAAATAATTTATATTCTTATATTGTCGGAACAACAATCAAGCATGAACTTTGCGCAGTACTGTATAAAAAAAAGCCATCCATCCGATTAAATATGTGATATTTATTCTTGTGTGACAAGTTTTACGCTGATTGTGATATTTGTTGTGTCTGTTGACTGGGCAACCACAGAGAATACGCTGATTGATAGCTGTTTTCTCTTCCTTTGAGCACCAACAGCTGACTTTATAAATGATGAGTTATGGAAAATATTGACGGTTGAGCAAGAGTTATAGTGGCGTTTCATCAGCCAGTTCAAAAGCACCAAACAGAACGGCTTTTTCATCAGGGTTAATGACTTTTATTTTGTCACATCAATAGCACAGTTAAGAGTCTCGGCACCGTCAACCACAGTAGCAGTGGAAATCTCAGTTGAGATAACATGATGAGTGTCCATAGATGACGATAAAAGACAAAAACATCAGCCTACTGAAACATATATCCAAATGTCTCAAATGTGTCCAAAAATCCAAGACAAAAAAAAAAAACAAACAAAAAGGATATGAATTTAAAGTAATGCATTCTGGGCTACTAGGCAGTAATGCAAAGACACACTCACACAAAGAAGCTCCAATTCATCACGATAGTTGTGCAGTCTAAAGCGTGTATATTTTCCTTTAGTGCACAAAGATACATGTCATTAGCTGCTTTATTCCTGTGATGTTCACATCCAAGCATGTGCAATGTCTTCTACAGTGTGTGCAGCAGATGCACGTGGTCCTCATGCAGATATTCTTCATAATTACGCATAACTTTCAGTGTATGTACTTGAAACAGTAGTTCACCTATGACCTCTTTCAGTGTAAATATGAGCAGAACAGAGCAAATTATTTGAATAAATAGCTTTTGCAATATGCAACATTACCGGCACAACTCACATCTGCTCTGTTCTGCTAAGTCTCCCTTATCACACGATCCCAACGAAATGCACCAAGCTAGCAAGTGTTTTCAATGTGGCAGGCGCACCTGAAGTAAAGATAACATTTTAAGCTCTGCTAAGCCAACTGATGTTATTTTATTTTTTTAAAACTCATTTTACTGTGCGTTTGTTGAGTTTTAGCAGTTTTTTTTTCTCCACACGCTCATTTTATTTCGTGTACGGTGTTATTGAGTGTTCTGACGCATAACTTTAAATAAAAATGTGTTAGTGTTAATGTCAACTACTGTACATGTTGAAAGTGCGAACTGGATACATTTTTAGTTTCTGGATAAAGAGAAGTTCTGGGAAAAGACAAAAATTAGGAAGCAAGGCCCCAATGATTTTTATGTTCTCTGATGGGAGGCTCAGTGCCCTCCACTTTCAAAACCCTCCTGCTACACAGAATACTGCAACCGCTACTCTGGTGACTAATAAACTGTAACAATTAAAAGTTAAAATTTAAGATTTAAATCCTTGAAAGTGAACCTATGAATTATTGTTTTTCTAAATGAATAAACAGCAGCATGTTTGTATTGCTTTGTAAAAGTAAGAATTCACAAGAACCCAAGTGGTTTAGAAAAGTAGCTGTACCCTGGAAGGCAGCATTTAATGTAAACGGATTCCTTCGTTAGAAAAAACAACCCTTCTAAAATATCATCTTAATGCTAATGAGTTGGGTTTTTTTTTGTAATGTTATTGTAAAAATTTAAATACACTATTATCACGATCAAGATCTTCCTCTTACTATTTTTGATGGGAAAATCATTTGTTGTTTTGTTACAGTAAGGTTGTTCATTTCGTTTATAGCCTTGTAGTCATTGGGAAAGTTTCATCACTCACCAATGGGCAGTGGGAAGACATGCTTCATATTGTGTACTTCAAGCTTAACAACAAACTGAAAACATCTCAAAAACTGATCTGCTATACTTTTAGGGATAAAATTTGCTGTTGACCAATATTATTTGACTCTTATTTTTTCATTATTTATAATTAAATTATTATGAATTAACCAACTTTTTAATATGTTTAATGTACATGTCAAATGATTAAATCGCTTTACCAATTATTTAATGAGAGGATTGAATATAAAATGGATTTCACAGCTGAATTACTAGTCATCCAACAATTATAGGATTTTTGATCATGTAAATGCTCGGTGGGCCGAATTTAACAACTCCATGGGCCCAGAGTTGTGTCAATGAATCATAATAATTATGTTAATTTTGATATCTACTATTGAACCCATATTATTATTACAGTGGTGCACAACTGCACAGAATCATGGCGAGAATTTTTCCTAACATTTTGACCATAACTTCCATTTAGAAATTAAATAAATTAAAAGTGACCAAAATACTCAGATTTTGGATACATCCTTTGCCTTTGCACGTTGTTTTTTTGGTTAGTGACCACTGTTGATTTCATCCTTCTTACACGGCCCTCTCTCTGCTGTCCACAAACTGAACCATCTGTTTTCGGGCATGGGAGATGACCGGGGTGAGTGGGACTGTCGGAGTGCTGGGTGTAGTGGCACTAGCAGGGGTTGCAGCACCGGGAGTGGATGCAGCAGGTGTGGAAGCGGTGGGCGTGGAGGCGGCAGGGGTAATGGAACCAGGGGTCCCACTAGGGGTCGCACGTGGGGTCGTACCAGGCGTAGCAGGGATAATAACAACAGGGGCCAGACTTGGACTCTCTGCCCCAGCTCGGGATTCCGGACGTGGGGTGACAAAACGAGCTTCTCTGATGCGGTAGGGGCTTCTGTAGATGGAGATGGGTGACAGCTCAGACCCCCAGCCCAGGTAGCTGCCAGTGGAGGGAGAGGGTGCATCAATGCTGAAATACGAGGTCGTGTTAGGATCTAACGGTGTGCCTGTTTTTTTCTCTGGGGAGCTGATCAGGAGAGGGGAGTGACGTTCAGGTGACCAGCCAGGGGTCTTGATGTCCAAAGAAGCTGCGGAGGACGACTTCTCGGTCAGGGTGGCGGCATTACTGTCAACGTGGCGCAGGCTTCCCGGTTGGGCAAGGGATGAAAGTGAAGGTGAGCCGTAAATCGCGCTCTGAAATTCGTCATCACCTTTAAAAAGGACACATACAACATGTTACATATGGAAATTAGGAAAAAAAATTAGGAAATAGGCCCAATTGATAATATTATAAATGGCTCAATTGTGCTTTCTCTCACACGATGTAAAAGTCATTTGCACCACACGTCACGTATTTCACATATGTTTGTTTTTCGGCTGTGAATTAGCTCTCAGCATGACTGCCAAAAAGTGAAATGTGCAAAACGATGATGCTATCAAGAAACCGTGCAAAGGTTACGAGGCGTCTGCTGAGCTCTCACTGGTTAGGGTAAGCCCTCCTCGTCCCCTCTGATGTCACGTAGCGCAAGCGCGAGCTCGAGGAGAGCTACATGGCACTCTGGGCTACGTCATTTAAAGGTACAACACACCACCGTTTTACAGTGACTGTAAGAATTTGTGTGCGTGTGTTTGTGTGTCTTTTCGTTTAATTTCACTTAATTAAACCTTTTTTTAACATTATCATTCATTATCTATTTATATCAAATTATACAGTGCCATTTGTTTTTATTAAATCCATATAACAAAAATATTGCTGTTTTTGTGGAAGCGGGGGGTGGGGTGGGGATTCTTGGCATTACACTTCATTTTGGTTGGGAAATTTGATTTAAGACACAAATAATTTGCACAATAAAAAGAAACTGTGATTGGCTGGTTGGTATTTGCTCAGCCTATCACCCAAAGTCAGTTGGACAAGGATACAGCTCCGAGTGAGGACAAGCACTACAGGGAGCAGATGGATCGAAATATGATACACTGATAAAAATAAAAGGCGACATAAGTCATTCTTGATTTATTTTTTTTTTTTTAGGTCAAAACAACAACAAAAAAAAAGTTACATTCTTTACATTGGCTGTTGAACAAAGAGTAGATCGCTGATGTTTCTGTTTATATTGGAATGTGGTGTTAATCGTGTGTTGCATTCCAACAAACCTCTGTCCTCTGTCCGTGGAGCACTAAAATCCTCTGTGATCTCTTCAAGAATGGCCTCATGCACCGGGATGATCTCTGGAACCATTCTAATATCATGGATCGTTGTGGGAGGAGCTTTTCTCACAGGCCTGGCTATGACATTGGTCAGAGCTGGCTTTGGTGGTGGTGCCACCTCTCTCTCCTGGAGAGACAAGGAGAACATTATTATGATATATTAATATATTAAATATATTAGTATTTAGAAAAGCAATCTCTTGTATTGGACCTGATTAGACAGAATGTTGACGTGTACTCAATAAAGTGGCCTTTGAATAGGAACCTGTGGTCATTAATGGGCGGAATGCTAACAATAGGATTACCTGAGCAGCTGAGGTCACCTGAGGTGGGGGTGGCTGAGGAGCTGGTTGTAGGACCTGAGGAACCTGCGGTGGGACATGTGGAGCCTGATGGGAAAAGGTTTATTATTTATAATTTTATCTGTGGTTTTATTGTTCTTGTTTTGGTTGGAAAGTGTCCTTGAGTGTTTTGAAAGGCGCTTATAAATGAAATGTATTATTATTATTATTATTATTAAAAGAAACAAGAACTACAATGACGCTTGATATAGCACAAAGGGAGCATTTGTTATAAAGTGTAGGTGAGTAAGTAGATGGATTGGACCATCATCCCAATGGGGCTGCACTTGGCTTCCATTGTGACTTCTATCTGCTTTTTCAAACTGTTGGGTAATTCTTGGGCCAACCACACCACGGAAATTAAGGAAACTGACTCCCTATTTAGTGATTCTTTTTCTGAAAATAAAGTCATTTTTGATGAGAGATTGTCATACTTTTATGAGGATAAATCCAAGACAAAATAGGGGATTTGCAATTTTACAACGTTAATGTGCTGTTATGAGAAAAGTCATCATTGTCCGATTACAGAAAAAAAAGTGACATTACAAAAACTAATTATTGTCAAAAAATAAAATAATTTTATGAGGAAAAATGATAGAAGTCATAATATCATGAGAATGAAATCGATAAGATTAATCATTTAAGGATCAAATCCCACAACAATTACAAATTTCTTTCTTGCAACAGTGGGTGTGTCCCTCAAAAATATCTAGTCTCTCACCTGACCTCACTGCTGGATTTTGGTCTGTTTTATTGCCGCTTCTCTTGCCTTTTTCAGACTCTTTAGTGATTAAGGCCTAAACTTGACTTGAATACTCTTAGCTGTGCATGAATACAACAAACCTGAGGTACACGACGAGGTTCATTGCCATAGTGAATCTCTTCACACAGACCCATGAGTCCAGCAAGACCGCCTTCTCCGTAGAATGACCATATCTTGGGCACGTCTCCTGTCTTTAGAGCCAAACGAATCAGCAGCCAGTGATGATGCCTCCAGCCCTCCCACTGGAGCGGGAGGTCCATAAGGGTGCCACCTCCTGATTATGATTAACAACCGCAGCCATGAGGATGAATACCTGAATCGCTATCGTGTATGACTAATTGGTTAACTGAAAGACCGAACAGACCAGACAGTGTTGCATGGCGATGGAAAGTAGGCGTGACTTTCTCCTCCAACGAGAGTATGGATCCACTCTCCATGCAGGCGCCGCTGATCCCCCTGCGGCGAATACTCTGGAAGATCTCAAAGGATTTGGGATGAAGGAAGCGATAGTACAGCACCAACGAGATCACACCTGCAGCAGACGGAAAGATAAATGTGGATATGAGGCATGTGAAGCTCCCCAGTAATATAGAAGTAAAGAAATGGAGCTACTGACAGGCACTTGCTCGCCTCACCGATAAGGAAGCTGCAGAGGACCGCGGCCGGGATGGCCACCGTATCCCATGACACCATGCTGAACAACCAGGACGAGGCCAGCAGGAGGAAAATGTTCTCTAAAAACATTACCTGAAGTAGAGGAACACACACAAACTAGCCTCAAACTTGAACATTCAACATTTCATTAGTGATTTTCTTCATTGAGTCATGAGTGAGTTAGAGCTGTCGGGATATACTGTATATTTAGTGGGCACTAAATGTCCATCAAAAATGAGGATGAGACTGTATCCTTAAAAAGTATATTGAATATTACTGTAGGTCCTTGTCGCAATATGCATAGTCTGAACAACAACAATGGACCTAAAAGTAGGAAGAAAAAAAATCCATTGAAATGCATCACACTTAAAAGTTAAATACAACTTGTAACAGAGCTAACAAAAGCACTCCAACTTAAGAAAGTCGAAGCCTGTGTAACATTATGCACAGTTTGAATATTTTCTTACCACTTGGGACAGAGCCCACGGTCATGAGAATTACGCTTAAACACATCAAACATTCACACTCACAATCACAGCTATGGGCCATTTTCAAGTCTTCAATGAACCTAAAATCATCATAAATTTTCTTGGAACGTGCTAGGAAGCCAGAATACCTGAGAAATCTCACAGCGGATTGGGGAGAACATGCAAACGCTAAGAGTCAAAATTTCAAACACACACACACACACACACACACACACACACACACACACGCACACACACACGCACACACACACACAGTCACCTACCAGATAGAAGCCAGCCATGCGGAAGCGTGATGGGCCGTATTTCACGTTGAGGAAAAAGAAAATGTGGATGGCTCCAAGGACCAGATTGAAGAGTCTCCATCGACTAGTTGAACGTATAATGTCAGTCTGCTGAGAAACCATCCAAAATGTTGTCCCCAACCAGTGCACACCTGACACATAGAGAACATCGCAAATTGCAGCTGTTGATGGTCAAGCAATAACAAGACCTCAGTCATTGGTCAACCTTGTGTTTTTAATTAGCCCCTTGCAAAGCAACATGACACTCTCAGTCAATTTCTACCAAAAAAAAAAAAAAGAGCTAACCTTAGCTCCTCTCCCAAATACACAGATTTGCACATTTATAACCTCTCACTTCAATGTTTACAGTATATGAACAATTCTTTAAGACCCCTTATAAGGTCTCACGAGGCGGCGCAAATCCCAATACAAACAATGATGTTTGTGATGACAATAGAAATCGACTTCAGATAGCATTTTTTAGGTTGACTCACCATGCATAATGACATATTATACTTGACTAAAGGTATGATATGATGCCCTAAACATATACACAGTGCATACATGGTAGATATATGTTATAGCTAGCTAAATAGCTAGCTAGATACAGTAGATAGACAAATAGATACTAGTAGAGTATAAGATGCTGTATTTTGTAAAAATAATGTTGTGTGTAGAATGAAATCCAGCATAATACTACCTATATTGTGTTTTACTTGTAAACATGAACACACCTCCGCTTTACACAGACTCACCTATAACACCAAGAACCCACTGTTTGAAGACTCGCGTGAAAAGCATGAGGACGCCGAATCGTGAGCCCAACATACTGACCTACACACACGCAAACATATATAGTATAAAGTACACACACACACAAGTAATCGGTGTGTAATCGAAGTGTATTTAGTCAGAAAGCCCCTTGAAAGTGTTTACCCTCCACAGGAGCCGACAGAAGATGGCTGCAGGGGTCATTTGCAGGTGTCCTGGTCTGATGAGGTGACATGCTCGAGCGTACAGGACCAACGCCCAGGCCAGAGATAACAGACACACCGCAAAACACACTGATGCTGAAGGAGAAGAGGGAAAAACGGGAGGTGTGGAAAAAGTGAAGTGTGAGAAAAAGAAAATAAAATTCATCTGAGATACATACTTGGTGCATAAGTTTTGGTTCGCAAAGAAGTTCAAATGTGCCCTGTGTGTGAATTTGGGTCATTATATGTATTATGTATGTATTCATTCCTGATGGGAAAATGGAGGTGTTTATTTGTCTTTTGTTGTAAATGGGAGGGGGCAGGGGGGGCATGGCTCAGTGATAGACTGGTCATCTTGGTTGGTGGGTTGATCCCCGGCCCTTGCAACCTTGCCGAAGATACTGATGCCACGTCATCAGCAGGTGAATGTGGTAGCAATGTGAAGCGCTTTGAGTATCTGAGGTCGAAAAGTGCTCTACAAGTGACAGCCCATCTACTATGGAGATTGTTTATTAGTGGGCCACTATTTGAGAAAAGACAATACTGTACATGTCACGTTTACAGTACTTCCTCGCTTCAGACATAAGTAGCGGCATTGTCTTCCCTACCTGGAGATTTGATGCCTATATCAGTGCAGATGAGCACGTATGTGTGTAGCAGTGTTTCGGGGAGGGTGACCACCAAGGCCTCCAGCAAGCGTAAGGCGGACACGTCAGCCTGCTGCATGATCTCTCCGTACACGTCCATGTCTGAAAGACGCATGCACTCCCACAACCTGCCAAGGCCACGCACACATCAAATGCTGTATCCTTAATTCTCACAATGTGTTACCCAAACTGCGTAGCCAACACAAGCATATACAGTGGGAAAAGAAGCTGTTGCAATGCCAGCTTCTTCTCAGGCAAAAAACCCCAACATGTGTCTAATTTCCATTTCCACAAGCACAATAAACATTACTTGATGCACAACCCACCTTTTGAAGATACCCAAGTGCAGTATGTGAGTCCAGGTGAGAGACTTTCTGCGAATCCGTCCATCTGAGAGGTACCACAGGTAGCTGAGCCACTGTGGACCCCAACCTGGAATACCATCAATCGAGATCAACCTTTTTGATCAATCTATCTATCAATCTAACTAACTATCTATCTATATATCTATCTATCTATCTGTCTGTCTAATTGGTGAAACTGCTAAAAACAAAATCTCCCTAGTCCAACTGTCTGTCTTACCTGGTAGAAGGAAAAGTGCAGTGAAGCCAGCCAGATGGGCGTAGCAGTAGTTGTGACCCACCCACAGATAGTATACAAAACAGTAGATCACTGGAGGAAAAAAAAGGAAGATTTACACTGCTGCACAATGACCATCCAATGTAAATAAGTTAAGAGTCAGTTTAGTAGTTTAACCCTTTCAGGGACAGCGGTTACTACAGTGGACATCTTATTGTGTTATCAGGTTACAGCAGCGGTGTCAAAATCATTTTTGTCGTGGGCCACATTGTAGTTACAATTTGCCTTGGAGGGCCGTTATGAATTTTGGGAAACCATATAAATGTTTACTCACCTGTACATGTTACATAAACAGCGCACAACAAATTGATGAATAACTAATTTTAAAATCAGAAGTCAAGAATAATGACTGTTATTGGGGGTTACATATTACAATTTGAAATTTTGGTTCAGACTTTAGCAAGCATCATGGAAATTGACACACTTGATTTGCTTTCACGGGCCACATAAAATGATGTGGCGGGCCAGATCTGGCCCCCGGGCCTTGACTTTGACACCTGGGTTACAGGGTGCATGAAAGGGTTAAGGTACTTTCTTATTGGATATCATACAATGTAATTAGATAAATGTCTGGTGAGTGCAAGTGACAGTGATTGCATTGTGACTCAATTAAAGCAAAATAGACTGCGACCAATAGTGTTGATTCAGAAAAATGGATGGCTGGTTAAAAAAAGTAGTCATTATCATGTTGTGATACTCTTTCTATAAATTCCTCATATGAATTCCAAGTTTATACATAGCGCTCCTTCTACAAGCCTAGTTCCTCAACAACATTCATATGACCTCTGCAATGCTCTTCATCCCATCTGAGGAGAAATACAACAGCTCCAGCTCCCTCGTTCCCCTCACACATGAAAACCAAACCCTACTGCAACATGGGTCCCGCCATTACAAGGCCGCAACCTGGGGTACGCCCATACTCTCATTTTCCCCCAAAAAGGGGTCGTGCTGGAATCTGTCAGCATGCTCCTGCAATCTTCCATTTTATTGGTGAATAAATCATTTTGGGATGGTGCAGCAAGGAGGGGGTGAAAGCATGTGGCATGAGTCTGCACTTTTGCTCTGATAACATGCATCATGCACTGCTGCAGTCCGTGACGTCACACAACAAACACAACTTTCACGAATAGTTGCACCAATAAACCCACAGCCACAACACCCCCTGCTACCATCAATCAGAAATGATGTGTCATAGCTCGTCTAGACGTTGTATTTCTGCAGGTGAGAGCATGTGAATGTGGATGCATGCATTTTCTGTCCTTGTGAGTGTGTGAGCGTGTCTGTGTCCCAGGTAGGACTCACGCGCCGCCCTCTCTGCGACGATGAGGACTGCAGTGAAGAAGAAGACACAAACTTGGCAGCAGGCCACACAGGAGCCTTCATGCCTCGTATGGGTCGAGTAGTCCCTCATGGCGGACCTCCACAGACACACGCACTCTGTTCTGGAACAGCCGAACCAAACCTGGTGGCGGGTTGGCGGCCCGTAGTTGTTCTAGTCCTGTAAAAGAGAGCGAGAGAGAGAGATGGGCTGGAGATGGGGGGCGTTGGGGCAGGGTGGGGTGGGGGGTCCCGCTGCTGCAGAGCCCGCGCTCACTTGAGGTGCGCGCTCCCGGCTCTCCTGTTAAAGAGACAGCAACCTTGCAGCAAGTAAGCATAAAAACTAAACTACTATACTTGTTTACACATGGTTAACATACTTTCGTCTTCTATTATATGCATTTGCATACAATGTATTTATTTTTTTGGGAGAGTAGACTGGAAAGTCATCACCATCAAATGATGAATCAACTTATTTTATAACGCACTTTTAATAAACACTATTTTCTCATGATCTCATCTCATTATAATATACCTCATATACTGGTTAACATGTCATTTTAGCCAGAGATGACTTTGTGTGCGTAAAATTATTTAGGAAAAAATGCTATTTTTTTATTTACCTATAACACATCAGGTATTTGATATATATATATATATATATATATATATATATATATATATATATATATATATATATATATATATATATATATATATATATATATATATATATATATATATATATATATATATTTTAAAGTTCGATAAAAGCTTGCACAATATGGATTTGACCAAATCTCAGTTGTGGTCTGCCTTTTCCCCAAAATCGGCAGAGTCCCTGCGACCCTGAACAGGTGAAGTGGTATAAAAATTGGATGGTGGGATGGCCATAATTGGTGTTATCTGAATTTAGTTATGACTTTTGGCCAATCTCAGAGTCATCTGGGGTCATTTAGGCACAAAGAGTAAAAATGGTGTGAACTGAAGTTGACTTCGAGTTAGGAAACAGACTGTAGCAACTTTTGACCTCAGGAGGGCGCAACAATACAAAAACAACAATACAATTGGATGACCTTTTTGACTTCGAAACAAGCAATTGTGATTCAAACGATTTTAGCTGTTTCTCTGAAGTGACAGCTGCCTGCATCTTAACCCTTATATGCACCCTGTAACCTGATAACATGGTAAACTGTCCACTGTAGTAACCGCTGTCCCTGAAAGAGTTCATTTGAGTTACTACATCCACAATTTAAACATACTGAGAAATGACTTCCTTTTAAAACGGAACATAATCTTTGTAAGGTTTTGACATTGTATTGGGTCTCAAGTGTAACTAAAGTTCTGACCAGTGAGAAAGGAGAGGGAGAAAAGTGTCAAAATTCGAAGGGTCCCTTTTTTGGGACATGCTGAAGAGACTATGTCCCTCGCCTGGCTTTGGAACACCTTGGGATCCCCCCAGGAGGAGCTGGATGAAGTGGCTAGGGAAAGGGAAGTCTGGGCTCCTCTGCTTAAGATGTTGCCCCCGTGACCGACCTCAAATATGCAGACGAGAATGAATTGAACGAATGAATGAATTAGTTGGGCTCAAAGTGATATTTCCATGTATTGGTCCCTGACAGTGAGGCAGGGGGAATCCTATCAATGAAAGCGTTAAACATCTCTGCTGCAACACATGTGTACAAGTGACACTCACTTTCATTCTATATGCATTCACTTTATTTAAGGAATGCGACACAACAACAGTAAAAGCACCAAAATCAAACCATCATGTCCATTCTTACCTTTTTCTTTTTCCGTTATTTCCGGCTTCCGAAGCATCAAAAAGATGGAATGCAAAGCATGTGTATCCCATAAACAAACAGATTCACATTCCTAATGTATACAAAAGCACCATTTAAATTGTGTTTGAAACAGAACAATATGTTAGTGAGCAAATGTGTAGACAAATCATGACAGCCACTTTGTCCATTCGTGGACACACATTTTCACGCGTCCTCTGTTGCTTTGTGGATCTTTCCTTTAAGTCAGCGGTCTTCAACGCTGTTGTGGAATGTTGCAGCAGGAAGAGGTGCAAAACATTTAGGACAGAGGATTGAAGACCCCTGGTTTAAGTCCTCCATCCTTCCTTCCATTCATCCTTCAGAGTGTTTCATCATTAGTCAGTAATATCTGTTGAGGCTCTGAGTGACTGTGCTGATGTCTGGCTGTCCGTTCAACCAGATTTCTCTCAGGATCCTTTCCCGCTCCTCTAGCCGTTGGGCCCGGTCCAGTTCTGATCTCACACACACACACACACACACACACACACACACACACACACACACACACACACACACACACACACACACACA
>CAAKHF010025831.1:52950-66795 GCA_901007745.1 Hippocampus kuda | reverse complement strand
TATCCTAGACTTAAATTATCCTCAGAAGAGGATAGTTCGAGCGTGTTTTCCCCCCCTCTCCCTACCTTGTGTTTTTCCTTTCTGAAGTCTGACTGCAAATTTCCCCATTGCGGGACAAATAAAGGATATCTTATCTTAAAAGGTGATTACGAACACAGCCATTCCCTAGCAATGTGACGATTTAGATTCAGAAAACTTTACTTATCCCCGTGGGGCAATTAGAGTTGTGCGAGAGCGGCTTATTATAGAGACAGTTAGTGTCGTTATGCTAAATTATCCGAGAGTATCGTAATTATCTTTCAAACATTAACCAACGTAAAATTCTAACAAACGCAGCATATTCTCTGATCTTACACAAGGTTAACTAACTCCCGTGCTGCCACTGCCACTAGTTACCCATTCAATATTTTTATACTGCGTCATGTCACCCACAGCAAACACAGTCAAACCGCATCGTTCACAAAAAGACCGGAGGCAGCGCAAGACAAATTCAAAAGGCAAATGTAGGGGGTTACTAATAAATCCTATAGAGTTATTTAAAACCCGGTGACCGCTATTAATTTAAACAGATACGTTGGCACGCTGTGACTTACGTTAATTTCGAAGTCTCCAATTCGAACTAAGAAGACCTCCGCACCATTAGCTCGCGAGTCACTTGTCGGTTGGAAACGAAACACCAAGCATCGCGAGGGTTCCTCGACCAATACCCTTGTACGAGCTGCTTACGAGTCATGTGCCGGTTGCAAACGAAACAGCTCTTTGACTCGGCTCCTTGAAGTGAACGACGAGATCACGCTCCTTTTTGGGTGCTTCCTGTGTGAAGTTTGCGTGTTCTTCGTGTCCCTGCGTGGGTTTTCTCCTACTCCGGTTTCTTACCACACACCAAAAACATGCATGGTAGGTTGAGTGAACACTCTGAACCCTGAGTGTAAATGTTTGTCTGTGTGCCCTCCGATTGGCCAGCAAGCAACCAGTTCAGGGTGTCCCCCGCCTACTGCCTGAAGACAGCCGGGAAAGGCTCCAGCACCCGCCACGACCCTTGTGAGGACAAAGCGGATCGAAAAATGGATGGATGGATGTTTTGTGCACAGCATTCTCCAATTTAAGTTTGGACCGAATAAAAAAATGATTATCGTCATTATTTGATGTATCTCTCTGTTCAGCAAGGGTTCCACTAGTCCGAACCATTTGAAAATAGCCTCAAGATTGAGAAAGCTCTGAATGTTTTGGGGCCAGTATCAGTTATGCCCGCATGTGTATTAGAGTTGACTTACAGTATCAGGCCTTCAATTCAACAGTAATCAAATGCTACAAGCGTGAACATAATTTCAGCCAATATATTATCACGTGCATGTATTCAAAGACACAGCGAATACTGCAATCGCTGTTCCTATAGCTTGCCTGAAGTGCACATGTAAACACACTGACTATTTCCAAACTATTCTGGTTCTGTGTGGTCTCGCGTTAAAGATGTCCCTGATTGATGCTTCGCCCTCTCCCGGCACTGATCTCACCACGCTGCGATGCGTGAGGAGAGAGTTATGGTTGGCAGCTGCCCACTCAACTACGGAGTGCCATCCAAGCTACAAACTTGACCTCCCCGGCGCTGACGCACTTAAACACACACAAATAAACACACGAACCCTGAAATATTATCCGCCGAGGCTCAAAATTAGCTGCCAAGTCATTTTAACTCCTCCCATGTAAGGAAGTCGTCAGCATGTGTGAAAGTTTGCATGCGTGTGTCGCGGGGGAGCGCATGAGGTAAGGGGTTGGGAGGGTTGGCTATTTTTAGAGGTGTCATAAAGGAAAAAGGAATAGCTGTGCGGTGGGTAACCTCCGGTGTGGCCTGACCTCTCCTCAGGTACTCCCCCCCCACCCACCCCCACTCCTGATCCCGAGGAATCTTGACGAGCGAGGCCATGGGAAAAGTGCTTTAGTGAACATCAAAGTGTGGCCTTTGTGGCTAAGCATTCATTGAATGGCCTGTTAAGGACCCCGGGGGTCACCGGGGGTCAACTTTCATGTCAGCACAGGCCTGCTTTGGGGTCAAAGGTGATCAACATACCTGTCCAGCACCACTCATACTGCTCTTCCAGGAAATTATCCCCACTTGTCTCAATTAGGGGTTTTGGCTTCCGAAAGGCTGGCAAACAGTTTGTTTATGACTATTGTGGTATCTTTTAAGGGGTGGTTGTAATCTGTGTGTAAAAAGGGAATGACGCATTGAGGCTTCCAGTGTTTACAATGCCGTGACCGCTGTCAGATGCAGACCTCTCGCTTGTGGGACTTGAGATCACAGGAAATAAGACCTCTGGGTTTATCCCCCCCGGATTCCTGCTGGTAATGACACTGTTGACAGAGGGGATTTTGTGGTATCCTATGAATAGGCGAGGCTGTAATTTGTCATGATCAATTCCGCAAAGATTTAACTTTTATCCGGGTGTAAAGGTGCATTGTTTCAGAATCACCCCCTCTCGACGGCTTTGCCGCTCGCAGACAAACATATTCGGTTGGCTTCAGATTATTGGGGAAATGTGCACTTGGTAAAATGTGGTCGGATTTTGCCCGCAAATGAATAAAAACGACGGTGATTGGTGTTGAAAAGCAAGTATGCGTTTTTTTGAGCGTTGTTTTGAAGTGTCGATTAAGTTATGTCTGTCGCAGTTTAATAGGTGATATGCCGATATGTCCTTGAAATGAAATTTGAATGAAATAAATTGAGACAGGATTCGGAAGTGTGATCATTTCCGTCAACAACTATTTGACCCTTGCATTTCAAAGGGCAAATTCCCGTCAACTCACGCGACCTGTTTCTCCATAACAACAACCAGGATGTTTTCACAACAATAATCGGGTAAAAGTGACATTGCATTGTAGAAGGTTTGGCAAGATGACAACTTTGTCCGACCAATAGCTGGTAATTGCACTTTTAAAGAAACACTATCAAGACAAAACTACCTTTTCTCAACCCTGGTTTACCGTATTATGCGAATTAAGGCTTAAATGCTGAACATATTTGCAATACAGTCAATGTGTACATTTTACAGATGAAAGGTTTGGAAGGATAAAATGTGGCTTCATGCCACCGTTGATTGTTTATGGCTTCCTCTTTCATTTTCTTTGAGCCCAACCGATCACGTTTCTGTCACCGGTCTTGGCTAAGCGGCTCCCATGCCCATGCATGTGTGGCATGCAAACATGTTATTTCAAGTCACTTCCAGCTCTACACTGCGTCATCGGATTGTTGTGAAGATGTTTGCTTTTGAACTAAAGTGAAAGTGTCTGAAAGTGAAGCCCCCTGAAAATGGGGAGACACGTGTCTTTCAGAAAGTCTGGCGCAAGGAGAAGGAATGTGCTGAACCAGAAAGAAGCCTTCCTGTGTCACCTTCCCACGGAGGTTAAAGGGGGGGGGGTAGTGGGGGTTGTCCAGTGAGGTCTGTACACATTTATCCTCGTGGGAATTTGAGAGTGGTGACATATTAAATGTCGTCACTGCCACCGCTCATCGCTGTGAAAGCATGTTGGCAATAGACTCATGTTAAATTCCCAACCGAGAACACACAAAAGGGGTTTTGCTTTTTCCATTTCCCTGTTTGGTAATGGAACTTTTAATCACATAGAAGCCGCATTTAGAAATGAATAAGAATCCTCTTAAGGTGTTCATTCATGGAACCATTCAAAAAAAAAAAATCCCCATGACTGTACTTCTGCATTTTAGTTCCGCATATGTTTATATTTAAAAGATGGGAGCTCTTCTATTTTGTATTCGGTCAATACAACACCCCCTCCCCCCCAAACCCCTGACACTGTTTACAGCTGATTTGCATTGGCACCCAGGATAGGGAGTTATTGTTGTTGCCGTGACGGCGGTGGGTTTTTTCTTTCCCACCGGCTTCCTCTTCTCCTCCCCTTGAATCAAAACACTTCTGTGTTACTTCCACTGATGTCATGACCCAGAAATGACTGAATGCGGCTTCCCTGGGAAACCCCATATCAGGAAGTCCAGATTATTTTCCCTTCTACTTGATTGTTATAACAGTGTATCTTTAAAAAAAAAAACGGCTGAGGCTTCTGATTAGGTTCCCATACGTTGCCAGCTGGGATGGTTGTGAACTTGCTGAACCCCAAAACAAAAGAATCTTGAGTGCACAGCTAATATTTGCGGATTTCTTTGTCCGGAAAGATGCTGCATATGTTCTTCCTGAGTCTTACCAACATAATATATATATATATATATATATATATAGGGGTGGCATGGTGGTCGACTGGTTAGCACCTTCTGCCTCACAATACAGAGGTCATAGGTTTGATTCCGGGTCGTGGCCTTCCTGTGTGGAGTTGGCGTATCCTCCCCATGCCTGTCAGGGTTTTCTCAAACTCGCTCCAATATTACACTGCGAACGCATTGAAGTCCTGTTGGTAAGTTACTCGAAGAGGTCACTTATCTGAAATTGCAGTTTCAGTTTCCCGATGAGCACATTAACCTTTGAATGGTGAGGACACAATGCAGGATGTCGGCAGGCTCACCCCGCTCACCCCAACCTCTCCACCCCCCGCGAGGAGAAAGCGGAGGAGTCGTCTCGCCATATTGTCCTCTGGGCAGGAATGCTGTGCAAAAAAAAAAAATCCTCTTCTTTCTGTTCTCATCCGGGTGACACACCGTCACGGTGTCATCAAAGATGATTTTTCCTCTGTGATTAAAATGAGTAAAAAAATAACACCCACTCTCTGGTGGTATGGTTGTAAATAAACATGAGTGACAATTTAGACAAAGTGACGCGGTGGAAGTAGATCGGCAGTTGCGTGGAATTCACAACATCCTGTATTCTTCAAACATTCTTGGCAAGGGAGTATTTCAATATTCACAAAATATTCAAAAAATGCGCGTCTTTTTGCATACTAATTCAGAAATCAAATGTATTTAAATGACGTTGTTTCTTATTCTAATAAATGATTCATTGTTGTATGGAGACCACACAAATGGTCAATATATAATATTGCCAGGGGTGTCAAACTCATTTTTGTCGTGAGCCAAATTTTAATGACAGTTTCCCTTGGAGGGCCGTTATGACTGAAACCATATAAAGAAGTCAAGAATAGTGTTTTTGTAGTTACTGTAATGAGGAGTTTGGTAACAAAAAGATGCTTCCAGTATCACACTTATTATTACAAATGAAAATTTGAAATTTTGTTAGAGATTTTAGCAAGCATCATGAAAGTTGATTTGGTTTCGCGGGCCACATAAAAGGGCCACATAAAATGATGTGCCGGACCAGATCTGGCCCCCGGGCCTTGAATTTGACACCTGTGATCTATGCCGTATAATGTGAGTTAGAATATAATACTGTATTCTGTTTGGGAGGCTAAATAAGGAGCAACTCTCAGTCTAATACATCACCCCAAACTACGAGCACAGTAGGTCAAAACGATGCATTGTCACCTTTCTACACTGACACTGTTTCACAGCTTTTACATTGTAGCTGATTAGATTTGTAGATCCGGATACTGTAATTTATAGCATGCGATAAGGTACTCCTTTCTTCCAGAGGGTACATTCAGACACAGCCTACATCAGTTGTCACCTTTAAACTGAACTTGCTTGTTGGATGTGATGGGGAAACTTCCAAGGATCCGAATCGACTTCTGCAAATACGTCAGACCCGCCATCATTGTGTCAACCATCCTTTATTTTACAAGGAGGACCGACTTAAAAGTTTTACGTCAAAGCCAGCTGTTTACTTTGCTCCTCTCCCACAGATAACTGCCTGGCAAGCCCTGCGCAGTGTTTCAGAAATGTGGACACTTCAAACAAAGTAGCACAAAAGCATGCCGGAGCAGCCCCCCTCTTGCCACAGAACGGAACAACACACACGGATGTGAAACTTTCCTTTCATGCTCCTCAGTCACTTGTACACAAGGAAGTCTATTATAAACAAGGGCCATTGATGTAAGCAGGGGAGGAGGAAAACGTGGGAGAGGTTCAGCCTGGAGTCCCGGCTTTGTTGACATTCTCCTGGTCTGATGTCATTGGCAGAGCGCGGCGCTTGATGGATCAACAGTGACTGTACATGAGTCTTGTTTACTTACACAAAAGAGCCGTGGAAACGCTTCGATATTTCCAGATAGGATCCGGGTAGAAAGGAAATAGAAATTTGAAGGGTGAAAATGGCAACAAAAGGCCTCAGTTAGGAATGAAATTTCACCAAGGTAACCACAGGACGAGATTGGCAAAAAGGTTTGTGGAGACAGGAAGGGTGTGTCTGCCAGCTACTCGTGTAACATCAATGAATACAACAAGGACACGAAACACAATGGAGGACATCCTGCATGTGGCTTTTGTGCTTTTTGCCATGTGGTTGTTCATGACGCTGTTTTGGTGAAGAAAATTCAAGTGACAGTTCTCCGTCTACCAATCAACAGACTATCGTCACTCTAGCACCACTACTTTTTATACCATACAAAAATGGTTCCTAAAAATGGTACAGTCGGAATAATCATAATCCGTTTGATACGATTAACTATTTTTAATCGGGGTTGAACAGCAGTTTTATCAAAAGCTTCACGTACTCGTCTGGACTACTTGATGTTTTCATGAATTGAAAAAGGAAACACAATGTACTCTATCATGATGAGCCAAGCAGTATATTGTTTGATTGAAATGGTGCCTAACGGGGCCATATCATGCTAAATTAACATTTTTGAGCTTTTAGCCCCGTTAAAATGCAAATTCCTCACCAAGACCACTCAAATTTGCATTTTCTTCCATTCACCCATCTCAAAGAATTCGTGCTCGTTCCTCCACTCGAAGCACCAGCCCCTCCCAATCCAAGAAAACGACCACGTCATCATTTTTCTACGTCACAAAGTGAGATGTCACCCCCATACGGCCCCCGTCGACGAAGCACACGCCCATTTTCTCAGAAGCACCGAAGTTGGGGACAAGAGCACCTCGTCTGCCTCGTGACAGATTAATCTGCCATTCTGTGTCGTGGACCGGGCAAGATGTCACACTCCAAGTCCATGACCGACCATACCCTGTCACGTTGTTGCGTGCTTCTGTCAAGATTCAGTCCATCGGCACAGCTGTCAAAGTCATGTCGACGGGGGCATTATATTCATGTGTGTTGTTTATATGTTCATAAAAGGAAAAAAAAAATACAAATTAAATCAAATAGTATGGACTCGTTCCATTTCTGGATGGTGGGGAGAGGTCGGTATTGACCAGGGGTCGGCAAACTAAAATGTGAAAGAGCCATTTTGGACCAAAAAAAATCAAAAACCAAATATGTCTGGAGCCACAAACAATTAAAAGCTTTATATTAGCCTTACAATGAAGGCAACACACGCCGTATGTATCTATGTTAGCTATCCTAGCCTACTATCAAAATGACCACATTGGCTACAAATACACAATGAGCCTTCATGGTTGAATTTTTTTTTTCCCCTGCAGTGCATCCTGCAGAGCAGGGGTGCCCAATCTTTTTCGACCGAAGATCAACTTTTCGATCAAACAATCTGCCGCGATCGACCAGTTACCACACACACACACATACGCATGTCATAGTGAGCAACAGCCACAACGGCCCTTAAGATGAGCGAAACGGAAAAATAAAGTCGACAGAGTTTGTGAAAATCACTGCCTATCTTCGTCGAGAAAGGGTTGGAAAAAAGAGATTCCCTCAGTATAACACAGGTCGAGCAACTGAGATAAGACTTTGTGAGACATGCTCAACAAATAAAGGCAATGAGAGCAGAACAACCCTCTCAAAGAGTCACCAGGCCAAGCAAAGCTTGTAACCTGAAACTACAGCGGACGTCAATAACACACATGGTGTGATCCCTATTTTAAAACTCCGAGCGTGGCTTATCGGCCTTCACTGTTTTTTGGTGCTGACTTGTATGATGACTGGTATGAATGCGTGCAGTGGACCCTCACAAATGCCTTCAGTGAATGTGCATCATTCCCAGCAGAATATGTGAAGTATCTTTGAATATACTTTTGAAGACAACGACGTTGGCATTGCCAATTTTGGCTGCATCTCAAAAAAAGACACCTGTGCTGCAGAAATCACACTACACAAAATCAGCTCTTTGCTTAATGCTGAAGATCCTTCAACATGACATTTTACTACATGTGTGATGTAAAAGATAGTACAACCACAACTGCGAGATTCTAGCCACTTTGTACCCCACTATGCTGTCAAGAGGGAAAGACAGTGAGTCCAAGATGGCGCCCGAGTTGGCAGCAGTCGGAAAGTGCTCTTCAAGAGCTATGCTTTATTTTTTTTTGTTTGTTTGTTGTTTTTTTTTTTTTGTTTTGGATTTTTGTCTTTTGTTCGCATCTTACACAGCCCTGTTTTGTTTGCCGGAGATGTCGGCGCTGTTGGACAATCCGCGCTGTAGCGGTTGGATGGACGGCTTTGTAGAGCCGAGGATGAGGAGGGAGGAGCGTCGGCGCAGAGTGCGGATGCGTGTTTTGCTGCTTGGAATTGAAACCGATTTACATGGCACCGCAGAAGTGAAGCAATCTCTTTTTGCGTCAATGGACGCTACGGCTTCTTTTTTACTTCCCAATTTTGAGCACGTCATCTCTGTTCCACTGGTGAAAGGACACTTTGATTCTCTCCTCTTTCATCTAGAACTGCTTCAAATGACAAAGCGAATGCAGGAAAAGTGGTTACGATTGCATGACTGTCCGTGTTTTATGTCATATATTGTGTTCTATTATTTGGTTATTTTATGTGAACTGTTTTTTAAAGCGCTTTGTTGCAGCTGCAGCTGTTGTGAAAGCGCGATATAAATAAAGATGCATTGTATTGTATGCACTGTCATGTCCGTTTTATAATCTAACCAAGAATCCTGTGTTGGCAGGTGTGGAATGGTGTACTGACTTGACCTGGAAGTTCCCTTCTGGTTTTTCCTGCTTTTTTTTGTACAGTCAGACCCTGCAGCTAACTATGCAAAGTGGAAACCAAATGCACGCACATTTCTTCTGTTGGCACAAGTTTGTGTTGCAACATTAAATCCTTTTGGGGGATTTTTAAAATGAAAACAATAGAATAAAGTGTCACCGCCAATTAGCACCATCAAGATAAAAAAAAAAAACCCCAAACAGAACAAAAATAAAAATGAAGGTTTACATTGTATGCAGCACCGGTTATATTTTCATTTGCATGGGTTTGACAGACTTTTTTCTTGATCCCTTCAGTCTTTTTTTAAAACCCATGCATGGCATGCATTTGTTTTTGCAACACAACGCATGTCAGGTGTACATGATGTGTACCTGCATGGCACGAGGTTAAACTCGTATATGTCATTGCCATTCTAAAAAGCTGCTTCAAATCCACGCATTGTGAACGACTTAAACTCAAGTATCGCAATAAAAAATAAAATAATAATATTAATAATAATTCATCGAATGAAATTGGCTCAGAAGCCATCAAGTTAAGTTTCATCTGGATCTAATGCTGATTCAAATTTGGAAGCAATTTGGAAAATCTACTCACTGACTTCCAGGTATGTTGACATTTATACAGCATAACATATGCATTAGTCAGCCAACACATGGGTTAATAAAACCGAACCGAATCTGTAAAAGCATATCTGCATCCGGTACAGATTACGGCAGATAAAACCAGTCTGCCCTTTGTAACGCAACTCACAGTACGGGCTGATGAAATGATAGCGGCACTTACGCTTTCCCCAAATGTGACATTTGGATAGCTCCGAGTGGGAGTCCCTCGGATTGCATAAGACACAGTGAAACTTTATATACACGCAGGCCACTGTGGATAAATTAATGCTACAAGGGGAAACTTTATCTACGGCGGCATAAATGAAGTCTGGGTGATTTATTGTTGCTGGATTAAAAGGGGTGAATTCCCAAACACATCATATTCAATGTATTTCATTTCTGTAATTTACTTCCTACCAGGCAATAAACTCATGACATGAAACCCTAACAGATACATTCTGTTCTATTAAAAAAAACAAAAAAAAAAACAACCCGATGCACATTGTGCACTTCAGAAATGTGCCAGTCTGCTTGACCTCACAAAATGTCATTGATTTTGCATATGTGGTTCGCTTTAGTTGATAGATTTGTAAATCATGTCCCATCTCGTTTTGTTTGAATTCACACAAAAAAATCCCCAAATAATGTGACGTGGCTTTTTTTATTCATCTTGAATGTGCACACACACGAGGTTTGCCGTACAGACTAGTGAGTCATGAATGAATAAGGCAGTAAAAATAAACACCGCATGGAACAAAAAATGATGTTTGTTGATAACTTTGATCATCACTGTATATGGACAGGCGGCTCGGTAGTCCAGTGGTTAGCACGTCGACTTCACAGTGCAGAGGTACCGGGTTCAATTCCAGCTCCGGCCTCCCTGTGTGGAGTTTGCATGTTCTCCCCCCTCCGCGTGGGTTTTCTCCGGCGTGGGTTTTCTCCGGGTACTCCGGTTTCCTCCCTCATTCCAAAAACATGCATGGCAGGCTGATTGAACACTCTAAACTGTCCCTAGGTGTGAGTGTGGGCGTGGATGGTTGTTCGTCTCTGTGTGCCCTGCGATTGGCTGACAACCGGTTCAGGGTGTCCCGATGACGGCTGGGGTAGGCTCCAGCACCCCCTGCGACCCTTGTGAGGATAAAATTGGAGAAAATGTCTCTTTGTTGTCACATTTATCAGTGTTTTTTGGTTGTTGTTCCTCCCTCTCAGCTACCGTACTGAAGTATTGAATTAGAGGCAAATAATAGCTTCACATTTAGCACGTTGGAACTGCTCATGGCAATGGACCCGCATCATTAAATGGATAAAATGGCATGCAATGCAACCTCGCCAAAATTAGCGCCAATGTAACAGGGTAGCTTGAATATTTAACCTTGTTGGAATCATATCAGCAATGAAAGGTTACTCTTCTCATGCTTACGTACTTGCCAAAATAAAACTTTCAAGGTGGAAATGACCAGTTCGCTTTGGGAACTCCTTTGGAATTCTTGATCAGAATGATGCGTGTCTCATGGCTCACTGACTCAGGTTGTGTGGCTTTCAGTGGACATACGCTGCTGTTTTCATGAGGTGACCGTCAGTGTCAGCAGGTTAAACAGATGATGTTTCATGAATGATTCATCGTGATCTCAAACATAATCTGCTCACACATGGCGATGGCTGTCACTGGCGGACCGTGGAAATAGCTCGATGTTAAAATATTGATTGTCACAGGTGGAGGGCTGAGGAAGAATTTGGGTCGACAGCAGATTTGATAACCTGTCAAGTGTGAATTGAGGTTGATATACTCTGCAGTACTTTTAACTCATGATCATGCTCGCGTTCAACTTTTATACAGTAGACTCATGAAAGTTGAACGCTCCTAACATTGTACAATTCCAAATGTGAAAAACATGGGCGCGAAACATTGACCTTTGAACTTCCGCCGTCTGTGACGTGACGTGAAACATCAGTTCGGTGAGCGTTAGCGATGAAATCATTTCATGGGATGAAAATGTGACAGGAGGTGAGCATTTCAAGTTTTATTTCTACTTATGGATCTGATGTTCCTGTGGGGAAACGTGGACTTTACAGATGTCGCCGTCTATGCCGCACTGTGTGGATGTGCTCTTAGTGACCTTGCCCCTTCGTTGGTTTGTTTTAAGCTGCCACTCCGAGACAGAAGGTACCTACCTGCCACAGTGCCCTTGAATAGAAACCCAATCCTTTCTTTTTTTATCTCCAGATCTGATCTGTTGCCGGCAATGACCTCCGAACTCTGCCCCTTGTCACAGAGAGTAAGCGAAGAGAACAACTCCCATTCCTGGATCAATAGGGTGTCCCCAAAAGTAAATGAGACCAGAGATAGTTTCTTTGTGGAAATGAAGCATTTCTCAGGGGAAATTTACACTAGATGCACCCCATGGGTCAGAACGCTAAATAGGTTTTGGGCCTATTAGTGGTGGATCCCCTCATGGTAATGTGTTAATGAGCGGGGGTCCCAGATAACACGATCTGGTTAAGAAGTGGTTTGTCGATTTTTCTAGAACAGGACCCACATTTTTCTGACTGGCAGCCTCCAGTCTTGAGTTAATTGTTATCAAAGTTAAAGGAGAGTTTTATTGTGCCTCACTTTACTTTACGTTTTATTTCTCTTAAAATTCCCCACACAGGTGATATGCAATGGATGACAAATTAAGAATTTTGAAAAGTTGCACTGCAATGCATCTCCACGCGATGCCTTTGTAATTAAAAAATATATCCCTTTAATGATCCCCCTCCGAGGATAAATTCTGGAAAGTCATCAATAAGAAAGACTTCATGCATTTCTTTTCTTCAAAGTCAAAACAGTTCCCAAATGTTTTAAATAACATGTCTGTGGCATATTTGATCAGATCAAGTATTTTAGTGCACATTGTCAAAAGTGGGCATTCCATCAGTGTTGATGGAAGGTTCGTTTGTCCGACACTGACGGACGCTCATTTTGCTGATAAGTGACGGGAAACTTAAAAAAAATACAGACACAGCACTGACGGTTTCGTCCGTCAGAACAATGGTTACTCACTAGGTCGAGTACCATCGTTGACGGATCTCTCAGTCCGTCAATGATGGCCAATGATGCCCCGCCTGTCTCATGTGTTTGTTCTTGGGGTTGAATACAGCAGGGTTGCTTTTATGCTCTCTCTCTCTCTCTCTCTCTCTCTCTCTCTTTATCTCTCTATCAATATATCATAAACACTTTGCTCTTCCTGTACAGTAGGTGGCGATGTGCACTAAAGAGCTGTAATCCGCCAATGAATTAAGAAGAAGAAGGCTCGCATCTATCGGCAGGAGTCGGCATGCGAATGACTTGGTTTGAATTCTACCCTTGGCCACAATACAAAGCGAGATTCTGGTTCAGGTAAGCCATTTTATACATGCATGTGAATAGCTCTTTGGTCATTTGCCGTATGATGTAGATACAGTGATATATAGTGCACCATTTTAATAAAATTGAAAATTTCAGCGGTTCTACAATTACTTTTCTTCTTAATTGACTGACGGATTGATGATCAACGGACTGGCTTACAATTTGGCTCATCTTGAAATAATGACGGATGGGTGCCCAGGCCGCTTCCCAATGATGGACCGACAAAGTTTTGGAAAATGCCCACGACCGCATATCATAGTCCACATTGCTCGTATTATTGAATTGTTTTTTAACCAGACCCGATCCCACCTGAAATACCGCTGAGCCAATCGAAAGTATGGCTTGCTTTACAATGACGACCAGTAGTCAGCCAAGTGCGTACGTTTCAACTTGCATTATTTATTAATTTTGTCCAAGTGGCTTTCGCTCTGTCCTTTAATGTTTGTGTGTTTGAATCCTTGGAAGAAAAAAAATGGTTTCTAACATAGATCCAGCTGAAACTACTCTACGGTATAGAGTTATTGCAGTCATTGTTAAGTTTTATACAGCCTTCTCTTAACTTGACCCACCTGGCTAATAGTTCTCTCATTAGCACCCACACACCCTGCACCCCGGGTCCATGACACTGGAGGACATCGTGCATGATAGCACATGAATAGACCACCCAGCATGGAGCTAGAACAGTCTCTTTGTGGCCAACCTCCTATAGTGGAAGAGTGGTCATAGGGCACAGTCAACGCACACACACACACACACACACACACACACACACACACACACACACACACACACACACACACACACACACACACACACACACACACACATTGCAGTTACAGATAAACTGATTCAAGTATCTCTCATCTTGTGCATATGCAGTAGTTCGGCATGGCCCACCAGGTCTGGAATGTGATCCATTGTCACAGCCATCACGATGCAA
>CAAKHF010025831.1:37640-52930 GCA_901007745.1 Hippocampus kuda | reverse complement strand
AAGGGTGCAGAAAAACACAGACAGAAGATGGAGAGTAGGTTTTAATAACAAGCTAACACACACACACACACACACACACACACACACACACATTGCAGTTACAGATAAACTGATTCAAGTATCTCTCATCTTGTGCATATGCAGTAGTTCGGCATGGCCCACCAGGTCTGGAATGTGATCCATTGTCACAGCCATCACGATGCAACAATGGCGCATTAGAGACACTTCGCACCACAATGACTTCATGCTGATCTGTGCACAAGCGTCCATGCCACTGACCGGCCATTTACTGTAGCTACTTGGGAATGGAGTCCCTTTTGTGTCTCATCAATGACCGATGCTTTTCCAAACAATTACTTGTATGGAAATGTCATCATGCGGCGCCACCAAAGCGGAGTTGGGGGATGTGGCGACTCGGTAGCCATTTGGAAACCTGAGCAGCATCGTAGTAGGCAATGCATTATCCACCAAATAAGAAAAAAAAATTTTTTTTCATCATGCGTGCATGGGGAAACGAACAAAAAAAAGTTCTGATAAATGTAAAAGTACTGATTTAACTCCTGTCCTAAAAGTACAGACTCTGATATGAGCTGATTGTAACTGCAAAAATAATGAATAAAAATGCACATGGCACAAAAAAAATACATATATATATATATATATACAGTTTATGCAAAATATATTCACGCTCATTTTAAATTATTTTAGTTATAATTCTAATCAATTAAATATTAATTAATAGAAACATTCCTGTATGTCAAATTTTGTTAATTTTTTTGATAATATATCAAATAATACATTTTAAGGAGCGGAATTAAGACAAATAGTTGAGTAAATACATTATGATGAATAATTTCTCTTTAAAGAAAAGAACGACTCAATTACTCGAATACATGTTACAGTGGGCGGCCCGGTGTTCCAGTGGTTAGCGCGTCGACTTCACAGTGCAGAGGCCGTGGGTTCAATTGCAGCTGCGGCCTCCCTGTGTGGAATTTGCATGCTTTCCCCAGGCATGTGTGGGTTTTCTCCGGGTACTCTGGTTTCCAAAAAAACATGCATGGCAGGTTTATTGAACACTCCAAATTGTGCCAAGGTGTGAGTGTAGATGGTTGTTGGTCTCTGTGTGCCCTGCGATTGGCTGGCAACCGGTTCAGGGTGTCCCCCGCCTACTGCCCGAAGACAGCTGGGACAGCACCCTCCGCGACCCTTGTGAGGATAAAGCAGATCATAAAATGGATGGATGGATGGACATGTTACTGCTTCATTCATTAAATCAATGCCCGGTGGGCCAGATATAAAGTTTCGGGCCACATACAGTCCATGGCCACCCATGTTTGAATATTTTTTGATCAACTTTGAGTTTTGTTTTTCCAGGCACTGCTGAGGTGCACCCTCTCCTTTTTCACCGGCTTTTGGTCTGCCCCTTTGCTTCTTTTGCCACTTACATTTTTACACCCCTTTTTTTATTGCACTGGATGGTACCAATCTGACCATATGTTGCTTATCACCAGCAAAAATTGTATGGAGCAACCCATTAAAATGATGTGCATTTGATTTTCGAGCGTGGTCCACCTCTTTGTTCGCAGTGACCCTTGAACAGTGCGTCCCCCACCCCTGACTCCACAAGTTGTTCCGCCAGCTCTGAAGATATGTTGACACTGGGGATTAAAATGGAAACGCTGCCACAGTAAACAGTGACATCCCTTATTATTGGGTCACTGGCTGTCCGGAGAGCCCGAGAGGAGGAACTGAATCTTACATTTGCAGGAAGGGAACCGGAAAGCAGTTGTCAATGGGGATTTCTTTCAACCCAGTTTCCACTTCTTCAACAATGGCGAGAGTGAGCTGCAGTTTTACAGGGAAGTTGGTATCATATCATTGGGTGTGACAGAGATGGAACTGCTCATGTCAGGTTTCACATAGCGTCACTGATACACAAGCGGGTACGTTGCTATGCCATGCACATGAGTTTATTTTCTGTTTGTTGTTCATTTTTTTTCCTCCACATTTCTTTTGCTGACCAGTCAATTAATAAAAAAAATCACATTCCAGAAAAAAGTAAAGCTTACTTTGGGTGTGGGTCTAGATACAACATGTATGAAGTACAGGATGTCAGGAAAGTCTCAGCATTGGCAGCACAAAAGATGTTTCAATTTCAGACAACAAACTACAAATTGTTCCCTCTCAAGTGATCCTTTTGACTCTTAAAACACTTCTTACACACCTCTCACATCCTTACAGGGGTCACAGGTGACCTGGAGCATATCCCAGCTGAGTACCAACTGGACTGGTCACCAGTCAATAATGTCAAGGCACACATGCACCAAAAAAAAAATAAAAAAATACGCTCACATTCACGTGTATCCACAATGTACAGTCTTGAATTAACAAAAGCGAGGAAGCCGGCATAGTTGGAGAAACCCACCCGAGCACTGGCAAGTGCACGTTACAAACTCCACACGCAAAGCCCTAAACTGAGATTTGAACCAGGAATATCTTGACTTTAATGTGCCACCCGCCTAGACCCATGTATGTGTGTGTGCGTGTGTGTCGAGTGGGATGGGGAACAGGGTGGACAGAGAAAAAAAAAGAGTTGTTGCTTATTTAAGTTGGCACACGAAGTCATCTTGAATGGCACAATTCTATCCTCAGAGTAGACTGTTCAATCGTAAAGTCAGCAGGGACTGCAGCAGCGACCTCATTCTTGTAGTGTCAGGCCCGTTATCGTAACTATTGATATGGGGCCGGGTGGATTTGGAACGGGGCCGTTCGTGTGTAAACATGTGTTCAGCCATGATAAAGGCAGTACGACGACATGCTCTCGCTGCACACGTCACAAGAATGAACCGGGGCTCGACAGATAATCGTAGCATGATTTTAAAGAACAGCACACCTTCAAGAATTCACGACAGCTTCTCTTTGTACTGCAAAAAACGAGCAGTGTATATTGTCGGATAGCTGCGCCACAGAAATGCACTTTTTCTACCTTCTGAAATCGTTTTATCTTGGAGAATAGCTAGCTGCGCTAGTCTGGCAAAATGCCAAACCAAAGAAAACTCCACCTATGCGTACGGTTAGCTTGCGCTTTGTGCTGGAATCGAGCTGGCCACGAAAATAGGGCCGGTCGGATTTTCCCCGTGTCTACGAAAATGGATTCAAGATTGATCAGTTTGCGTTAAATCAATTGGAACACGGTGATCATTGTGGCAATCCTGAAAGTGCGATACGGTAAATGCCATCACCATGTCGATTCTTTTGACGTGACAGCGGTAATCCAAAGGGAACTTGAAAGAGTCCAAGAAACTGTTTGAGTCCCACACAAGCGTCATGGGGGGAATCTCAAAACAGTGATATATTTCTCTGAAATATTGATTATGGATCAATAATCCATTCATTCATTAATCTCAAACGAGATAGTGATTAATTTAGAAACAATCTGGAAAGTTCTAAATTTGATATCGATGATATTATAAGATTATTCTTGGCCTGGGTCAAAATTGATTGTCTGATACTATGGAACATGAACAGTATTTGGGTATTTCTGGGGTCGTGTTTTGACATGCTATGTATCAGTTGCATTATCTTCATCAGATGTCAATTTTTTTCCCGAATTGTCATCTTGTGTTATCATATTATTTCCATTGTAATTTATTGCAAGAAGTAAAGCAATCACTGACATTGATTTTAAAATTGGGTCCAACGAAAAGACAACCTAAAGCTGCTTTTTAGCCAATTTCCAATTTATGTCTTTGTGTCCAAATAATCAAAATAATCACAATTAAAAAAAACATATCAAGGAAAACAACAACAACATCCACTTTCCAGACACCGTGTTCTATCGCAAACTCGCCAGAGGGCAACTCTTGTACTCTACGTAATGACCGACGTTTAGAACGACCAGTGAGATTGTGGTGTGCAATTGATCTCCAATAGAAACCGATTCGTCATTGGTGTTACATGTTGGTCATAATTAGCATGACTCTGCGAAGTGGAATCAGCATAGCAAGTAATCATTCACAGGTGTTGTGTGGTTTGATTGACATGGAGACTTAACCAATCCTGAAAGAGAGGAAAAGAGAGCAACTTGGATCACAATTTGACCACAGTCGTCAAATTTATTTGGACAAGATGTGGTAGAAGACAAACTACCGACAGCTCTCTCTGAGCGCGCTTGGTCGGACCACCCCCTCCGCAGTCATGTGGCCACCCCACCCCCCGCTACTTCTCTGGAAGTCCTGTGGTCTTATCTCACCCAACCACTTCCAGAGAAACAAAACTTGTTGACCAGAGATCAGATGTCTGTGTCGCACGTGCGTGTGTTTGCCGACGTATCTGCACGTGAGCATTCTCCACTTATGTACGTGTTTCTGTGATTGGGCGAGGGCGGGGGGTGTGTGATTGAGGGCGGTCACACAGGCCATTGATATTAGTGTTCTTGGCTATTTGTTTAAATTTTTATTTATTTATTTTTTTAATGTCGCTCGACAGGCTTTGGTGTCACGCAGCCACAGCTGCCTCGAAAGTGGTCCCGTGGCACCTCAGCGTTCGTGCCACAGGCTCTTGTGCTGATATGAAAGCGGCGGGTCTGCATGTATAATGCAACAGGAAGGTGCAACTGAAAACTAGCAGAGCTAAACTGCAAAGAAAAATTTACCGCATGACTGACGACTCAAATCCCCGCTCAGTAAACAAACAGGAACTGCACATGTGGTTTGTCAACACACATAATGAGAGCATATCATTTCTTTCAACATCAACAACATCCCGGCCTGTCGGGTAAAAACAAACTATATCCAGTATGTTCACCCTCGAGAGTGTTAAAAATGACATGGGAAAGCCCTAATGAAGTGCAGAGGGGACACTGAGGAGGTTTCAGTCAGCATTTCAAATTGAACTACTCCCAACCTTTAAGCTTTTTAAACCATGATGTCAGTGCATTCCTCAGGCTTCAGAGACATTCTCCAGGCAGCACCAGTGAACCTAAAAGGACTCCCCCCCCCTCCCCGCTTTTACAGCCTTTGAGTGAAAACTCAAACCCTGAAAGCAAGTTCAGATGTTTTTTTTTTTTTTTTTGGAGCATTATACAAAAACTCTCTTTATTATATGTCCATGCACAAATGAATTAGATTGTGTTTATAACCTGTCTAGAGTGGCTTACACAAATGGCAAATTCTCAGATGTGTCTGAAAGAATGCCCTGTTCGATTATCACGCGGTGTGCTGTGTGAAGAAGTATTATTCCTTTCTAATATGCTCTGAAAACGATCAGGGCCAACAATCTCAAATGTTCATCCATTCATCCATCCATTTTCTGATCCGCTTTATCCTCACGAGGGTTGCGTGCATGCTGTATTCTATCCCAGCTGTCTTCGGGCAGTAGGCGGGGGACACTCTGAACCGGTTGCCAGCCAATCGCAGGGCACACAGAGACGAACAACCATCTGCGCTCAATTTTGAATGTTCAATCAGCCTGCCATGCATGTTTTTTGGAATGTGGGAGAAAACCAAAGTACCCGGAGAAAACCCATGCAGGCATGGGGAGAACATGCAAAGTCCACACAGGAAGGCCGGAGCCGGGATCGAACCCACGACCTCTGCACAGTGAGATCGACACCCTAACCACTCGCCCACCAGGCCACCCATATCAAATGTTAAACCAGTTAAATATTCACGATCACAAATCCTGAATTTATTTATTTATTTATTTATTTATTTATTTATTTATCTATTTATTTATTTATTTATTTTTATTTTTATTTTTTAAAGTGAAATGGAACAATAGCCAATTGGCAAGCGACCTTAAGCTTCTGGTGTCCATAAATAGATGAGCGACTGGTTGTGTTGTGCACTTGTATAACATCTACCAAATAATTTACCACAATAAATATGACAAAGAGAATCAGCCACATCAATGTACTTTGGTCACCACATAAGCTAACTGTTGCACTAGCATCATCAATAAATACGCCCAGCTAACCGACGTACCTACAGGACGGCCATGTTGGGTGGGTTTCCTTTCCCATTAAAGGCATGTATAGACATTGAAAATAAATTGGAATTTGCTTATTTATCAACCGTTCTTCTGGAGATTTATTTTTTGTGAAAGCCAAAGTGTGCTATCAATGCACAACATAAAAAAATAATAATAATTGCGAAAGGTTCGTGCCAGTTCTCTTGTAATTGAATGCCGTATGCAACTTAATGCGGCACAATGTCACAGCATCCGTGATCTTTTTGGATCCACACATATGAAATGTGATAGCGTTGCCCCTACTAGCTCCGCATCACAAAGGGGGCGTGTCATATCTATCTACTCATATCTATGACTACTACTACTACTACTCTGACTACTTCCTACTACTATGACTGTCTCTTTTTTATTATATCTCACTACGGATTACATGTGGCACCATAGTGCCTCTCACAGGTCAGGACCTGTACTACAGTAAGTACTGTTTTTTTTTTGTTGTTTTGTTTTTTTTTTTTTTTTCAGTAAAAATATAATGTCTGTGTGGTCTATTGTGTTCGCCATCAAGAGCAAGCTGCCAGGTTCTAAACGAAACAGAATAATGCTTTGGAGTCCAGAAATTCAGGGTCAGACAAAGTGTGATAACAAAAATATTTACAGAAAAGTACAAATTGGAATCGCTGGTCACAAGCAGCCAGGAAAAAACAACGTATAAAACAAAAAGCGCTTGCAAAGGCGAGGTACAAGAGAACACCGAGAATACACAAACGAAATATCATAAGTCTGACAACATGAAACCAGAGATCAAGATCGATAAGAAGTAATACTTTACTTAAAAAGTTCTATGACAAAACAAGAGCTACGAAACATATCGAAAGATCTTGAATACACTTGAAGCAAAACAGCAAGCCAGGTCAATAAAGCAACAAGAGACCAGGAAGCTTTGCAGTCGTTAAATATATGACAGGCTTGATTGGTAAACGCGGAACAGGTGCGCCGGCTGGAGGGAAACGCCCTTCACTCCAGAATGGAAAAAAAATAGGGAAAAAAAATCCCCACCCAAAATTCTATGCACACCACTACATAATGACAACCAGAAAAAAAGGTTTGTATTTATTTATTTTTTGCAAATGTATAAGAAATAAAATTGAATACAACTAAGAAACTGCATCAACATAAATTTTCACAGGCATTGCCACCGAGCTGAAAATTGAGCTCAGGTGCATCATGTTACCGCTGATCATCCTTGAGAGGTCTCCACAACTTCACTGGTGGTAAGCACAGCTGATTGGACATGATTTGGAAAGGTACACCCCTTCTCATGATAAAGGGCCACAGGTGACAGTGCAGATCACAAACCAGACATGAAAAACAAAGGAATTATCTGTCAACATCCGAGACAGGATTTCGTCAAGGCACAAATCTGGGAAAGTGTTCAGAAAAAATGAAGTTCACACTATGAAGTAGGATTTGAGTTCATTCACTTTTGGGTGTCATCCGTGCATGATGATATAAATGATAAAAATAATATTTCCTCCACCCATGTTGGATTGCTGACGAGTGAGAGCAACAAGGAAGCGACGATGGCATCTACTGGAAAGGTGAGTCTAAACGATTTCAGTTCACCGGGCGAGGAAAAAAAAAAGTCTTGCAAACAGACTAGAAATGATATAAAACTCAGAACTGATTTAATGGGTGCGTGTGAGGCTTTGTAAAGCGTTTTGTGAAATGTGATTCATATGAGTGATTCAGTTCATACATTCATAAAACATCCCCAGCTTTGCAAGTTGGATTGAGTCATTGTTTTTAAAAACAAGGTTTTTCCTTTGTATTTTCCCCGCTTGGGCTTGGTTGTTGTCGGATGTTTCTTTTTTTTTTTTTCTTCCCCCAAAGCAAGTTGCTGCAAGTCACATTCTTTTCAGAAATACATCGAGTCTCAAAGCAGTGGGTCTGTTTCAAGGCCGGGTCTGCTTCAAGCTTCGCCCTCACTTCGGCCCCACTCAGTCCAGACAAAACTGATAAACAAACAAGGATGCGTTGAGATTCGTCTTCTTCCCCTTCTATCGACGCGATGACCCCCTGTTTTGGCTGTACAAGCACAGCTGTTATCCTCTGTCTGAGACGCAAAAACACAACTTGTCGACCTCTGGCCGCTGATTCCCCTCGTCTTTCCTGCGACATCTTCAAGTTGATGAGCAGCTGTGTCGCAGATTTGGATCCAGACTTACCAAAACGCCCCTTGAATCACAGTTGGAGTCGTTCCGAGGCTGTGTTGTTGTGTGATACTATGGAAAGCTCATTACTCACTTGTGCCGTCAGAGAGGATGAGAGGTGGTTTTAAGTTGCCGTACTTGGCTGGATGAGGAGCAACTCGCTGTGTTCATATGGCATCACGGCTTTCAAGTAAGCCGCTAAAAACCTGTTTCTGATAAAGGGGCCTGAATTTTCCATCAAAGGCTTTCTGCTGTTTGTTACCATAGTCAGAACGATTCTTGATCTTAGGAACCGAAATCATTCAGCTCTCTCTTTCACTCTGACTGAGTTCCCCCTGAGAGATAAGAGACTTATCTTGAAAGTGTGCCCCCTTTAACTCTTGGTGATCACTGCAGTGTGGACTAACTGCTTTCTCCAATAAGAATGAATCTTAAAAAAAAAATCCGAATGTAGTTTATCATTTGCGCATGGTTTAAAAAACAAAAACATTGTATTAGTTATCTTGCAGGAAATGCACCTTAGTTACATTGTTAGGACAAAGGACAACACGCACCTGTGCTGCAGCCCCCCCCCCCCCACCGCAAAAAAAACCCAAACAACTAGATGTGAAATATTACTGAAATATATGGCGCTCGAACTCCCAGGGCCCTATTTTCGTGCTCATCCCAAGTTTCACACAAAGTGCAGTCAAACTGTGCGCCTGGGTGGAGTTTTCTTTCTTTTGATATTGTTGTAGACGGGGTCATTTGCACCACTTTGTGCTGGGAAGGAATGCAGCTGACTTGTTTGCCGTCCAAGAGAAGTTTCTCCCCTCATTCTCTTTGAACTCAGCGCAGAGAGAGGCACGTGGTCGACATGGCAGAAGTCCAGTTGAGGAAAGTACATTCAAAAGGAAATGCAAGAAGAAATCCAATAAGATATGCCAATAACAAAGTCACCAAAATCTCGTTACACCAGCTGCGCCACAACTTAGACCTGCTTTTAGCCTGTCTAAATTCTACATTCTCACCATTGTGGTTATCACAACAGACAGGAGCCCGTTTTTATTTATTTATTTATTTTTAAATTACGTAGTAACCTCACTTGTTGAACAATAATTCAGGCCGTTACTGTATTTGCAAGTGTGTGTTGCCAAAGCTAGATAAACATGCTGGAGTCTGAATAGTGCAGCAATTTTCCACAGCTGCATCCTGGAGTTCAGTTACATAAGAATTGGACTAGTTGTCATTCTTGGCGGGCTATTAGCTTCAGCTTCAGAGTCTGACTAGCCTTATTTATTGACTCCGATGCAGACATCACTGCCTTAATACTCAAAAAATCAGAAAGTCAAAAGCATGAATTGTCATGTGTCAATAAATGCTCATTTAGAAACAAAAGGATCTTATTGAAAAGACGAATACCGACTAAAAGTGGCTGGCAAGGATGTGGCTCAACTTTCCGTAGTGGCATCATGATTTGACTTCTTTTGAAAGCAATCATGTTGAGAATGACTCAGCAGCACCTCTGCTGGTTGCATCTGTTCACAATCAATTCCATACAGTCGACCTAATTTTTAATCGTACATTAAATATTTAATTACTAGTAAGCACCACTTTGAAGTTGTTCCCCCACCACCCCTAAATTTGGGAACTACTACGTTCGCACTAACACAGCATGAGAGGTGGCCTGATTGGCCCACAAATATTATAAATGCTGGAGCAGTCTGTCAATTGCCATCCACGTGACTTCAAAGCTGTCATTGGAAGGCCAAATTGTTGCTTGAACAGCACCATTGTTGTCATATTTGTTGTTGCGGTGATTTCCGCTGCCATTACCTCAGCTGAACCTTTTGAGGCTTTCTGTGGTCTACTTTCTTGGCTGCCGAAAGTTGCCGAGGGTTTTTAACACACTTGTGTGTGTGTGTGTGTGTGTGTGTGTGTGTGTGTGTGTGTGTGTGTGTGTGTGTGTGTGTGTGTGTGTGTGTGTGTGTGCTGAAGCGCTGTTTGACTCCCGCTGATTCGCGCTGTCCCCAAATTACTCCATTTTCTTTCAATACCATCTGCTAGAGTGTCGAGCAGCCACTGCATTCTCTTCCTCTCTTCTTTAGCCACCGCCATCTGCTTTCCTCCGATATTTGGAGCGAATATCAATCTTTTTTTTTTTTTTTTGGTCATGTTTACCACCGTGCGCCCATGCATCTCTCGCCCAACCACGGTTTTGAACATCCCCAGATCCAAAAGCACGTTTGATTGACACCTTCATTGAGTGAGAAAATAATATATAAGAAGGGTGCGCAAGTAGGTACGCAGCTATAAAAAAAAAAATACATTCATTATATAATGTCACAAATTTCACCGACGTGGTACTACTGTCTACCGACTTTTGCACCTCCTGCATTAAAGATGGCGGAGTCTGCATTCGCAAGCTTTTCTCACATTGGTAGATGAGTGGAACACGCGCCAAAGAGGGAACAATAGACTTCCTGTGCTAATCCACATGCTGGCATAGATTGTGACAAACATATGAAAATATCACATGTTAAAAGTATCAGTTGTATTGATTCGCCACATTCCAATGATGAATCTGTATTGATTTTGACCTTTTGAATGATATGACTCTTTGTATTGTCGTACATGCCCTCCGAACCGGGCATGGTTTTGGTAGACATGCGTCCGTACACTCGGCGTAAAAACGACTTCAACATCATTTCGGTGCCAGAGCAAGACAAGTTTAGCGTGTCTGGGAATTTGATAGACACGCTTTGCCTGGCTAGGTGTTAAGGCTGCCCCCAAGCACAATTTGCTGACAAAAAGTCGACTACATATTTATTTATTTATTTATACTTCTGAAAAGGAGGTTGACTGTGTGGCGCGCTTCGTGAAACGCAATCGCGGCAAATTTGATCGAAGCGCAGGCAGACAGATCTCGGCGCTCGGGTCCCCAACCTTTTTTGCCCCACGGACCAGTTTATGTCAGACAATATTTTCAGGGACCGGCATTTAAGATGTGGCGGATTAAGACAACAAAATAATATGGTATGAGCTGCATGAAAATTGTGGTGTTTTCGAAATATAATAATAAATACAAGGAGCGTCTAATCTGACCGCAACACTGATCGCTATGGTCATGTTTAATGCACTCAAAATATGGTACAACGCAAATTCAAAGTGCATGAAAATGACGACTCACCACAGCCCCGAGCTTGATTTTCTGCAACTAGACGGTCCCATCTCAGGGTAATAGGAGACAATGACACCTCAAGTGTGTGGTTTATGTCCAGTCTACTTCGTAATTTTGTTTTCGTCGCCGTTGCTGCAGAAACCCCCCACCTCACACAGGTAGGATGTCGGAAATAGCAGCAGTGCTATTGTGGCGATCTCAGAGTGTTCAGCCATAACTTTAATCCAGTTGTCTCGAACGTACTTTTAAGGCCGCCGTCATTTGCGATCTCCAGCAGTTTTTTTTAACTCATTTTGCGACCTCCAGCGTTGTTTTTAGCGTAATCGGTCACGTGACGGAGAAGCGTGGCTTGACGTGAGTCAAGCGTGACACAGACGGATGGAACAGGGAATCCGGTAATTTTTCAAAATAAAACATCTTTCGTATTCCGAAAAAAATAAAACAGAATTAAGGCAAGTTCTTTCTGTGCGGCCCAGTACCAAATGCCCTGCGGACCGGTACCGGTCCGCGGACCGGCGGTTGGGGATCCCTGATCTAGTTCATTCATAAATCTAGCAACAACAACAACAACAGAGGACAATCCCTCTGAACCACTGTAGAAATCAGTACATTGAACAAATTATCGTCATTATCATCTTAAGTCAAGTACAACTTTATTGTCAAATGTGCAGTATGTGCAACATACAGCACAGATGAAATTTCATCCCTCTCAAACAGACAATAAGACCGTTAATAGCACCGTTCTGACCGCACAGCGCAACTGTTTGGGCACACGAACGCATGATCGGGGGAGCACAGTGGTTTCCAACAGCCCACGTCACATGCGCGGCTGACTACGCAAGGGGAAATCTTGCAGCTTAGCTGCCAATGTTATGCACGGACCCCAGCGGGTCTATTTCTCTTTCCACAACATCAAGCACATTGTGCTGCGCCCTAATTTTAATGCAAATGAGAGATGCAACGATTGGCTGGGAAAAACTATGTTCCATCCTACAACGGTGCACCATGGCAAAACCGACCCAATCATCCCTGTCCAAAATCTAGCAAAAACCCCCAAAAAACTACATGCATACAGTTACACTGTATTTTTGTGCTTTACTTGTGCTGGGAATGATCCATTAAGATGAAGTTGCTTTTATGTTATATCTGATTGCTGTACTAATTGCCACTTGGTTCATTTACTGGTGATTCAGAGTCACAAGAAAAAAAATCCACTGAATTTGCCACTAAACTATCATTTATTATACCGTACATAATCTCATGAGCATTGTGGAAACATAATTTAGTTTGCCACCCACTGTTAAAAGCTGATAGAAAAATAAATAGTAGTCAATTACAATCATATCATGAAATATAATCGATGTTTACCTCGTACCCAGCCTCCACATTATATGAATTCTTACCTAAATGCTGCAGCGGGACATCGTTAAATGTCAGGATTATTTTCCATTCTACGATTTTTACATTCACTTTTGTTTGAGTTATGCAAGAATCTCAACGATGAAACCACAATTCTTACATATGTGGGAAGGCGTACGATGTGGGGTGTCATTGTGAAAAGGACTTTGTTAAAAAGATTAACGAGTAAATTTCCCAAGACTTTGGAGTCCTTTCATAAAGACGCTGTTGGAAAACGTGCTACAGTATTTCACCCCTCTAAAAAGACAGAATTCACTCTGAATGAATACGGTATGTTAGAATAAGTATTTACAGTCCCGCAGCTGTAACAAAGCACTTTACAGAACATTTCAGTCTATGATCTTTGTTGGTCTTTGATGACCGGATCTTGGATGGAACCACTTGCTGTGGATTTGGTATTACAGTACTCGGCCTTGGTTGTTCTCTACCGAGAGCGATTCTAGTTTACTGGCGCAAGGCGAACGTGAAGATGCTTGTGCGAGCATCACTGTGAGACCACACAGGAACCCATGCATGCAGACACGCCTGCACACAGCGAGGCCGACTGCATGCACCTGCACTGTAAACAAACGCAGCAGACCACAGAACGTGCCCACATAAATTGTTTTTGTGTGCCATAAAATACCATGTCATGAATCTTGACTTCTCAAGTGAGCTTTTGTGCTTTGAGGTCCTGGGATTCTGACCAACTGTGCACTTGACCAACCAAATACACACACACACACACACACACACACACATAGGAACTAATTTCTTCCCTCTCATTCGCTGACAGAAAATGCTGAAATCACAGAATTGCGAGACGCAATCATAAAAACAAAGTCAAAAGAGAGGTGGTGAGGCTCGAGGTTTGCTATGGCGCCCAACATATCCCCCCGCTACCTCCTGGAAGACTCGAAGGAAAGTAGTGGGAACAGTGCCACCTTGGCATCGGGAATCTCAGCAACAGATTTCGGGTCTCCGCTGGGTGCCAGGAATACAGTGGAAGACAGCGCTTGGCTTGTTTCTAACTATTCGAAGGAAATACCTTTGAATTGACACCACCGCAAGGCCTTGACTTCGGAGAAGTCTGGAAGATAATAACGTTTGGAAACATAATGACACTCATACGTCAAAGCGTGTGTATTATTATTTTTTCTTCATAATGTAACAATGATTCGTGGAAATGTGATATTATGGGGGCGGCCCGGTGAATGTTTAGTGCATCCGGGGCCTCACAGTGCAGAGGTACAGGGTTCGATTCCGGCTCCAGACTTCCTGTGTGGAGTTTTCAGGTTCTCTCCGTGTCTGCGTGGGTTTTCTCCGGGTATTCCGTTTTCCTACCACATTCTAAAAACATGCATGGCAGGTTAATGGAACACTCCAAATCAGTGGTTCTTAACTTGGGTTGGGTCGAACCCCAGTGGTCCGGTGAATCGGTCTCAGGGGTTCGACGAAGCCTCCGCCATGGAGGTCGACACACCCGACTCAACATGTCAATAAGTTATGACAGCACGCTTGGCCATCACCGGCTGCAGACGATCACATGACATTGCTTGTCCAATCGGTGCTGCGGCAAATTTAGTTTGCTCAGTAGTCAACATGTGACTGTCGTGATAGTACGTCGTCAAATTTAAAAAACCGATACTTATGTCTTGAAATGTTATTTACTTTTTTCTGTTTTTCATAAATGTGTTTTTTAATGTCTTGAATTTGTAAAAAGTCATATTTTTGTTTTTCATTCATGAAGGGTTCGGTGAATGTGCATATGAACTGGTTGGGTTCAGTACCTCCAACAAGGTTAAGAACCACTGCTCTAAATTGTCCCCAAGTGTGATTGTGAGCGCGGATGGTCGTTCGTCTGTGTGACCCTTGTGAGGAAAAAGTGGTTTTGAAAATGGATGGATGGAATTTAATGGAAATCATCCCTCTTTGAAAATTAAGTTTCTCAGTGAATTCTAGAAACATCTTCTGAATATTGACGATTACTCACCCGTGGTCGAATTTTTGTGAACTTACATATTTTTCTTTTGTCTACAATTTTGTTTTGAGAGACTTTATTTGTTTGAAACATTGCAACATTTTGTGAATTTGTCTGCAAAATTTAAATCAGAAAAAATACACCGTCGAAGAGATGTTGTCTAAAATCTGTTGGGATGTACTCTTTCGAGTTTGAGTTGATGAATTTTGACTCTTTCTAATTTACAATATTCTGTAGTTCTTCTCTGGTTTTTCATCTTTTTAATTTTTGAATCTTTCCGCAACATTGTATGAGCCAACAAATGCTTTGATCATGAGAGAGATGACCCCTCAGATCTCCTTCCAAAAAAATGATCAATGAGTTCCTGGGTCACAGATCCAGTTCCATTCGGTTCTGAAGAGATCAACCTCAAAGCCGAAGCGCCCCCCCCCCACCCCCACACACACACACACACACACACACAATTATTTGCTCACAAGATTTATTAATTTAGATTTTGATTTAAAAAAAAGTTCAATAAAAAGTGGCTAGGACGACTCAGCATTATTCACTTAAATATAATCATAAAATA
>CAAKHF010025829.1:0-12375 GCA_901007745.1 Hippocampus kuda | reverse complement strand
ACAGCTAACGAACGAGTTACGTTCCGAAGGATCGTTCGTTAGCTGAATTTGTTCGTAAGTTGCTTCAGTGCTATATTTTGTATGGAATGTATGTTTAAGGCTTATATAAGTATGTTTAAGGTTTATATAAGTATAATAAAATGAAGTTTAACTTACTTTTGGAAGATGTACTCGAAGGCTTAAGAAGTTGAGGGTCCAGGAGAAGAAGATGAGGGTTGACGAATATCTTCCTTGGAGGGTGTAGTAGAAACTGGCCGAAAGAAGCGATCTAACGATGATTGCACAGTTTTCTTCTTTTTCTCATCATAAATGATGTCATAGCACTGTATAGCATCATTCATTTGATTTGCAACCTTTGTGCAACGTTCAACATTCGGGTCTTGCTGCTCGAAGAGTGCGATGGCTTTCTCTACGAGCGAAAACCCCTCGGCCAAGAGTTCCGTCTCGGACTTCTTCATGGGGACAGGCGTTTCCTCCTCCTTCTCCTCCTCTCACAGCGCCTCACGTCGGTATTAGCGGCAGAAAGAAGCACTACAGTACCTGTACTCGGAAAAAGGCGCGCAATACAAAATCTAACTTTTTTTTTTTTACCCGACGAAAATGTTCGTATGTACCGTTGTTCGCAACTCGGACGTTCGTAAGTTGGGGAGCGTCTGTATGTATGTATTTATTTCTGTTCCTCTTGCCCAAAGTTAGCTGGGATAGTCTCCAGCTCACCCGTGACCGTGATAAGGACAACCGGTATAGGAAATGTGTAGTTTTGTATATGCTGGTATTATAACTCTATTCCGTGTTTCCTCAGTCTAAATATACCCCAGCCAATTGTATGTCTTTGACCTAGATATCCTGTTGAACAAACAAGGGAGCCATAACCAAAGCAAGTTATGTAAAGTCTTATGATTATTGCATTGCTGGTCTAACGGGCCATAAGCATGCAGCCACCAAGGCAATTTTAATGCCAGCAGAAAGTCAAACGGATTATGTTCCTGATTCAGCTCATTTGGTTTTCTTTTACCCTTTTCTCCTTGCAGGAAGGAAGTCAGTGATATGACACAGTCTCTCTAAAGTGAGCATAAAGTGGCTGTCCTTTAAGTTTAGGATAACACATTTCTGTTCAGTGCACGACGACCAATGTGTTTTCTGTATGTCTGTCCACAAAGTACTTTCTTTCAACTTGACTGAAATGTGATAGAAGCATACGTCTTGCGTGGTATTAAGAACAGGTATGCCCTCACAACTGAATGCATATATCATTTACCTCCATTGAACAATTTCAACCCTGTCTGTAGCATATTGATAGCTTAGCAATACTATTGCATAAATAGCAACCTTTTATCGGAGAAAATGGAGTTAAGTGTGTCACAGTTTAGGTTAGTTTAGAATACCAGACAGCATTACATAATAAAATGGATTGCAAAATAATTTAACCAGGGGTGTCAAACTCATTTATGTCGCAGTCCACGTAGTAATTATATTTTCTCCCGTTATGACTATGAACCCACATAAATGTCTCATCGCCTCTCATTACTACACAACAGATGGATAACTACTGCTGAAATCAGGAACTAGTTTAAAAACCAAAAAAAAAGTTCAACTATTACTATATTTGGGTTGCATGGTGGGCGACTTGTGAGCACGTGCGCCTCACAGTACAGACGTGCAGGGTTCGATTCCAGCTCCGGCCTTCCTGTGTGGAGTTTGTATGTTCTCCCCCCGTGCCTGTGTGGGTTTTCTCCAGATACTTCCTCCTCCATTCCAAAAACATGCATGACAGGTTAATGGAACACTCTAAATCATGGGTGTCAAAGTCAAGGCCCAGGGGCCAGATCTGGCCTGCCACAACATTTTATGTGGCCCGCGAAAGCAATTCAAGCATGTCAACTTCCATGATGTTTGTTAAAGTCTGAACCAAAATTTAAAATTGTCATATATAATGGAATAATTACAATGTTTGAACAATCCATTATTCTTGACTTCTGATGTCAAAACTAGTTATTCATCTCTTTGTTATTCGATGTGTATGTAATACGTGGAGGTGGTTTCACGAAATTCATTTTCATAACGACCCTCCAAGGGAAACCGTAACTACAATGTGTCCCGTGACAAAATTGAGTTTGACACCCCTGCTCCAAATTGTCTCTAGGTGTGATTGTAAGGCTGTGTGCCCTGCGATTACCTGGAAACCGGTTCAGAGTGTACCCCACTTACTGCCCTAAGACAGCTAGGATAGGCTCCAGCATGCCCGCGACCCTAGTGAGGAAAAGTGAATTAGAAAATCGATGGATGGATATTAGTCTAATTTAGAAGGGGTAATTGTAAAATAAATGTTTGCAGCGCAACATAATTTGCCTTCTTAGGCCACATGAAATGATGTGGCGGGCCAAATCTGGCCCCTGGGCCTTGAGTTTGACACATTGCTTTCAACTTTTCAGCCATTATGTCATATTCTGACTTCAAACATACTGTAAATGTATTTCATCAAATGACAATTTGATGCAATATACCAACGTCGTGTCATAGTTTATCATGTAGGCTAGGAGACATCATAATTGGTTTTAAAGTAAAAGAACATTTTACTGTTTTCAAGTTTTGATTTCAAGTGTTGATTCTGTGCACTCCTGAATACTAATATATATATATTTTAATTGTTTTTGTATTCAAAAATTTTTGTTTTTTTGGGGAGTTGTATTTTTGTGGGAGTGAAGCCATCTCCCTCATTTTGTAGAGGCTTAGTGTTTTTGCGTTTATCGGCAGTTGGGTTATAATAATTATACCAGGTATTTTATTTCCAATGCATTTCGATGGGTGTTAATTGAACGCCAATTTTTTTGCTACAGTATTCGCAGATCTTCCAAATGGCAGAAGTCCGCTGTATTGTCAATGGGATTTAGGTCAATGGCTTTCTTCTCGCCACTTTTCCATCAAAGCCAGATGGACACCAGACACCAGACAGTGCACGACTAATAGTAGTTCTGTAGACACTCGAGCCGTTGATCTTTGCAACTGTCTGTTCTCTAACGAAGCTCGGAGGTTTTCACAGAACAGCTGTATTTGTATATCGTTCGACTACACATGGCCTGTATTGCAGAGGTTAGAAATTTGGCATCCGTTTTTCTCGGGGCATTGTTCCGTATGTAGTGGTCATCACCCTGGGATGTGGCGAAAGGGCATCCACTTCTACATCTTTCTGTGACTCTTCCAGTCTCTTGGTATCTCTGTTGCAACCTGCTGATGACATTCTATTTGACACTCTCAGCTCAGTGGCCACTTTCGTCTGAGAACGTCCACTATGAAGCATCACAAGGTACTGTTGATCCACTGTTGGGGTTTGTCTTGGTGTCAAAATGTGAACTGTGTGATGAGGATTTTGACCACAAGCACTAATTGAACCAGGACATTTATTGGTGGATTCAAGGATCAAACTTCATGATTAACTGTGGTATCAAGTGCAGTATCAAGACTCCCTTACGAGTGAAATCATTATCTATATGTCCAGATTTATGATAAAGCCAGTCTGACCCATTTTCAGTTGTTGCATTTGGAGATGAAAGGGTGAAATTAACCCTTTCATGCACCCTGTAACCTGATAACATGATTATGTGTTCACTGTAGGAACCGCTGTCCCAGAAAGGGTTAATATTACATGTCCTGGCTTTTTTGCACTTTCCCAAATAAGAGGCAGAATGGTCGGTGGTCCAGTGGTTAGCGCGTCGATCTCACAGTGTAGAGGTACCGGGTTCAATTCCACCTCCGGCCTCCCTGTGTGGAGTTTGATTGTTCTCCCCGGGCCTGTGTGGGTTTTCTCCAGGTACTCTGGTTTCCTCTCATGTTCCAAAAACATGCATAGCAGGCTGATTGAACACTCTAAATTGTCCCAAGGTGTGAGTGTGGATGGTTGTTCGTCTCTGTGTGCCCTGTGATTGAATGGCAACCGGTTCAGGGTGTCCCCCGCCTACTGTCCGAAGACAGCTGGGATAGGCTCCAGCACCCCCCTCGACACGTCCCCTGCAACCCTTGTGAGGATGAAGCAGATCGGAAAATGGATGGATGGACCCACAATCATGGTTGAACACGACACCTCGCCCATCTCCGCTTAATTCCAGTCGCCCATAGAGTGAAGGGTCTTTCCCAAGGACCCACACTGGATGATGAGAGAGAGAGAGAGAGAGAGAGAGAGAGAGAGAGAGAGAGAGAGAGAGAGAGAGAGAGATCTGCATGCAATGAGTCAATATGGTGCGTATTGCTGCAGCATGAAAAACAACAGGCGCCATTAATGACAAGCCGCTTCAACTGACGACCTTTGTTGATGGATACGCGCACATTTCTCCAGACTTGTGGGCAGACTGTTTATTTGCCCATGAAGAAGAATGCACAGTTTTGACCGTGAGACAATACAGGTCTTTGGATGACTGTGGTGAATCAAGCATCAAGCTTGGTTTAATTCTCACTGCTTGGCTCCACTGGGCCCTCATTTTCCAACGAGAAAACATCGTCCCCCTCCACCCCCACCCATTTCCATTGTCTCATATTTGATGGGAGCTGTGGCTGTCTACTTCCATTCTGCCATTTGTGTTCAGCCTTTCCCCGCCTACCCTGGGCTTTTCCAGTGAAAGTAAAATGATCTGCCCAGGGCGGATTCCTTCAGAACTCTTCACTCAGCAGTCTTGTTACAGCACCCTGCCAAGCCCACATGAGCCATTTTCAGCTTTTTTGGAATGTGGATCCAGTGCTGGTGCTGGCCTTGGTGGGCGTCAGAGCAAGATTTCTGGGGAAAGGGGATGTCTGCGTACAATTAGCCTAAACAGAGCTGTCATTGTCCATGCATACTCTGTGGAGCAGCAAGAACCTTTTAGCTCAGAGAGGGCGGAAAAGACCCTCATTTTTGCTGATTCTTCTGGTTTTTGTCCATGTAATCTTCCATCAATTATGTTACAGTGTTAAGTGAGTCATGTTAAGTGAAGGCAGCGTGGGTGGTCTGCAGTCTGCCTGGGAGCGTGGCTGATCATTGCACAAAAGTTACCGTATTTTCCGCACTATAAGGCTCTTCGAAGGATAAGGTGCACCTTCAACTGTTTGCATATAAAGGGCGCACCACTTTATAAAGCGCATAGAATAGAAGCTACAATAGTGGCTGAGGTTGTGTAATGCATCCACTAGATGGAGCTACGCCAAAGGGAATACAATACAACACAATCCAGTTTTATTTATATGACGCTTTTACGACTGCTGCAGCTGTCACAAAGCGCTTTACAGAACATTTAAAATACTACGTGCAAGAAATCTGAATATTGATCAATATATGAGCATCGGATTATAAGGCGGACTGTTGGCTTTTGAGAAAATTGAATGCTTTTAGATGCGCCTTATAGTGCCGAAAATATGGTAACTTGAATGATGTTACATTTTCTGCCACTGGAATGAGTCTCTTGTCTTGACTGATTCTATTACACCAGGTCCTGTACCCCATCCTGCCGGCCTTTCTGGACTCCAACCCATTCAAGGAAGGTCACTCTCTGACTGGCAAGGGTGCTCCGGTCTTGGGTAGCAGCGGTCTGACAGTCCCTGATCAAGTCCAACTGGTTGTGGAGGTCCTATCCGAGACACAGAGACTACTCTCAGACTGTCAGCTTCACCCTGAGATTTCCACACAGCTCATCGCCTTCCTTTTCTACTTCATCAACGCATCACTCTTCAACTTACTCATGGAGAGAGGTACCCATGCATCATGTTCCCTCACGTACAATCACACCCTTTGTGTTCTAACAAAGTAAAAACGCTACCTGATTTTCATTCGCTGCTTTAAAATACATCCTCCATTGAGTATAAGTATTATGCAGTATCTTTTACATTTATTTCAGTGACACCTTTGGCATTGACATAAGTCCTATGAATCTCATTTTAGATATCTGAAGCTAGACACACACACACATATTATAAGGGAAAAAATTGTCGTCTTACGGTTCGAATGATGAGGGGTGTCCTTGCGATGACAAAGAGCACACATCATACATCATAAAATCAACACAGAAAATCACGATTCTCTTTCCCCTCAACCGGATGTGTGGCGTAATAACTCGACTGACCTGTGTGACACAAAAGGGAAATCAGACTGTATAGAAGAAAAGAAGAAAGCGTAGGATGAGTAGTAGGCTAGTTGTAGAAAGTGCTAGCCCACGTATTAGCTAACCTGGTAATTGCCTTGCGGTTGAAAAGAATAATCTTTCGGAAACATCTGTCAATCGACCCTTTGCTGACTTTGAGGAGAAGGAAAAAATGTCCATTTTAAGACGGATTATGTGTTTATGGAACACTGCTTTTTGCCATAATGTACCAGCATCCGGGACAGAGAGCTTTTTTGGAATCTGGGAGGTCCAAATGAGATGCAGTCATCGAATGGCGCACAAAAATGGTGGCCGAAGTTCTTAAACTACCAATATTGTATTGGACATGGGTGTGGAATCAAGATCACAGACATTAAATCAAGACAAATATCAGATTGAGGCTCTACCAAATGTGAGGGAAATGGCAGGAATGAATAAACACAAAATTATCAGGAGAAGAAAATCAGATTTTCTTTTTCTGGAAACAATTTCAGGTCTTAAATGAAACTGCAGCATTTTTTTTCCCCTGTAAATCCAAACTCACCGCAAAATATAAACATGACTGCACAGTGGTCAGACCACAACAAAAGAAGAAGAAAAAAAACTGGGTCTCAAGAATCCAATTATCTGAGAGTAAATTTTGTTTGTATTTCAGAAATATGGGACGTTGTCACCATTCCATGACAGAACATATACAATTGGGATTTATTTTAATGCCCACTATGCTACTGTTGACATTTCTGCCATCACCAAATTATGGCGACGGGTAGTCCTGTCATTGTTTAGGACCCAAACGTTGGCAATAGATAGCATCAAAAAATTAGCTGATTGGTGTCAAAACATTCTCATTGCCGACTTGTCATTACATATATGCACAACAAAATGCTGAGGAGTCACTCTTGAGTTTATGTGGACTGCTGAATGGGAACATGTGTGAAAACACACGTATCGTACGCATATGCCTTTCATGGTGACAGTTGATTATGTGCATTTAATGTTTAGAATAATAATGTGGTCGACATAACTTTGACAACACGGCACACGTTCTGGTCCAAAGATAACTTTCCCAAAAGTCACTCAGTGGCACCCTGTGATTTTATTTTATTTTTTTGCCTATAACACCTGTTTCACTGATCAACATCTTCATCATAACAGTAATGTGTGAAAAAGTCTGACGTGGAGAGGGTAGTCTGGAAGCCACAAAACCCTTTTGAGATCTCCAGTGAGGATGACATTGCATATACTTTTTTGTGATTGTTTTATTCTTTCAACTGTATGTATCAAAAAACTATATTATGTTACATTTTGTTTTCCTCCGTAATGTTTCTTTTCTTTGATTTGACCTTGGGGCATCTACAAATCTCGATGCGGGTGTTCATGCGGATTAGTGTTTGATGACAAAAAAAAATTTTTTTTTTTTAAAAATCGACGTTTTCAATGTTTCAAGAGCACCATGTTCTTCGAATTTAGAATTATGTTTAAAAAAACTCAGAGTCATTTAAAATTAAATGTTTATTTTTTCAAGTCTCAGAGAACCATAGCATACAGATGAAAGAGCCACATGTGGTGCAAGAGCCACAGGTTGAAGACCACTGATCATGGCAATAGGAGAACGGTTTTATCCACAAAAGGTTAGGGATTGAGTGCACCACATTATGTGTACACCTGTTTGTCTTTTAGACCAATGCCAAGACAAGTTTTGCCCACACAATGAAGCCTCAAACGACGAATCAAAATTTCTGTCATGATTCTGTTCTCCAGCAGGTGGCATTTTTGGGCAGCGCTCTTCCGTTCCACACCTGTTGCCTGTCATGTAATCACTCTTGCCTGTTAAAAGTGACTGATCAAGCGTCATAAATTGTCGGAATATTCGCTTTGCTCCCGTCTCACGCCCAAGTGCTTATTTTCTTGACACCGTCGCTCTCTTTCTCGCTCCTAGTCCTCTCGTAATCTGATTTTTTTTTTTTTGTTATCTTCGTTCTGTTTTGATATTGCTGTGCTCGATGCGTTGCGGTTCTATTTGTAAGCTTATGTTACATTATTAATTCTCATTTTATGTTTGAGTGTCATATTATTCATGTTAAGATTACTTAAATTACATTCTGTTATTTAATAATTGCTTGGACGCGTTTTACGTTGATAGCTTCTGATTGGCTGTTGAAGTAAGGGAAAGCAGGAATTGATTTCGTTTTCGACAACAGTGTGTGTTCGTCCATACTGCGGTGATGCCGTTTTTGACTGAAGCTGAATTCAAACAAAATCTATCTGTCCTTTTTGCCTTTTCGTAAAGTAGAGCCCATCCATTCAAAATCAAAGAACCCCTCAACTTACATATTTATTGATTGGCGTTGCCTTGCCGTTTTTGTACGAGTGATTTTGCGTTATTTATTTATTTTGCCTTTTGCATTTTGTTAGTGGAGTTCTTTTACCCCGGGTTGCTCCCACCGATTTCTGTTGTACTTTGGCAGTCTCGTGACCAGTTTTGTGATAATAAATCATTTTTGTATTCGATCCACTCCTGGTCTGCTTTTTCTGGGATCTGCTTCGGTTCTGACTTGGTCCAGAATCATAACAGTTAAGTTTTTATTACTACTTAAGCAGGGAAAACTACGAGCACCTCAGAGGGCACGGAAGAAAAAAAAAAGTTGCATTCCTTCGCAAAGATTGCAAGATAACGTTTTTAAACATTTTTTTAAATTTTGCAAGTGGACCCTTTTTTAAAAATGTGCGTTGATGTACGTTCCCTGTCATCTTCCGGGTCACTGAAAACAGCAAACATTGATGCCGATTTTAATGGAATTTTATTTTGAAATTGTCTTGAAATACAAATACATTAAATCTGTTCTTGGTTTTTAATACAGTTTCCAAGTCCTCCTCCATTATTCTCTCCTTCCCAAAGTAGTATCGTCTCTCACTCAGCCACACATGAAATCCTACGTTCACCCAGCTGACCCGGAAGTACAAAAACGTGCATACAAAAAAAAGCGCCTCCTTACAAAAAAAAAGTTTGCGTTATCTCGCAGTCTTTGTGAATGAATGCAAAATTTGCGTTATCTCGCAAACCTTTGCGAGGGAAGCAAAGGGAGTTTTTTTTTTCTTCCATGTCCCCTTAAGGGCTCCGTAGAAAACATAGACAGGGTATGGACCCAAAATATTCTTCAGTTCCTGCAGGATCACGTCATCAATAAGGAGCGTGTTTCACACAGTAACAGTGTGCTTCATTGAGATTCAATGGGGGGCTTTTTTTCATGACATTTAGCCTGAATTGCGGAGGGGAAGTGAGAGAACTGACAGGAAGCGTGTGGCAGTTGACATGCTACAAATATATCACCAAAGGAATTCAACCGCTATCAATGTGCTTTTGGAGGTGTTTCTGTTTCATGAAATAGCATTTGACGTATGTGGAATTCACTGTTGACGTTGAGGAAACGTCAATATCTCCAACTTTGTGACTTCATTTTGGTTGGAGAATGTTTTTTATGCTGACTCAGCGGTAATCATCTGCATTTTGTCATGTTTGAACCAAAGACAGATGAGCTATTCCATATGACAGCCAGCCCGGCTATAAAAATAGAGTTCAGTAAATCGCCCTATTTACGTCGCAACCAATTTTAAAGAAGACTTTTTCTTCATATGTTTGCAGGCTCAGAGCCAGGTTTCTATCAGCGGTCTACAGCCATTCGCATACGGACCAATTTTGACTTGCTCCTGAACTGGTCCAGGACAACGGGATTGGGAAAACTGGCTTTAGATCACGCACGCACGCTCTCATCAGCGATCAATCTTCTCACTACGCCAAGGAAAATTTTACTCCAGGTGAAAAGATGCACACTTAGAAGAAGACAGTTTATAAATGGCAACAATTCAAACTAGTTCAAGGTGTCTTAACGTGACTCTGACAATCCTTTAAGGTATGCCAAGATTTAGTAATTGGAGCACATTTTCCACACCCTATTTTTGTCATGCTGAAATGAGTCCATTTGAGAGAGCAGCCAGTCTGATGCAAGTAAACTAGCCCACATCCTAGTGCTTAAAAAGTTACATTTATGAAATATGATGCTGTAAATTCATAACAAAATGAAGTGAGATGACCATTCAAGACATTTAGCTTTTACATCTTCTTTATTTTTGTTATTATTCATCTTACAAAGGGGACAGCATGGTGGATGATTGGTGAGCACATCTGCCACACCACAGTCCTGAAATCCTCCCGGATTTCAAAAATATATGTGAAACCAAAGCACAAACAATTCATCCTCCGTTTTATTGTGTGCACGCATGTGTAGACCTCCTGGGCCTCGCTGCGATCGGAGTTCCCTGCCTTGAACGCCGCCCAACTGAACCACCTGCTCAGTCTTTACAGCCCAACGTGTCCCAACAGGCATACATGGACTCCGTGCGCTCGGGACCAAACGGAAGCGCACAGAACTGGTGAGTGCTGACCACCCTACGGTACAGACCTTCAATAAACTTTTTCTTGTTCTCGATGCAATTATGTCCTATATGTCTCTTGCATTCTCAGATGATATCCTGCAGAGTTTTGATACCCACCATCCTCTTGTGCTACCAGATGGGGGTTACCAGTTCATGGTGGGAAAGGCAGTGACAGATTCGGGCCTGGTTGAACACTTAAACAAGCTCAAAGATTTCATTTTCAACCTCCCTAATTTACAGTCACATGGGATCACGGCGTCGAGCCGGCACCAGGTAACTGCAACACATTTTATGACCGCGGTCAAACATTAGGCCAGCCTGGTGTTTTCAGGGTTTAGTCTGCCTCACAGTTCCGGGGTTTGAATTTCGCCTGCTTCCTGTGTAGAGTTTGTATGTGCTCCACTAGTGCTCGCCTGGATTTTCTTTCTGACTTGCTCCCGCAATGCGAGTGTAAATTGCTGTTTCTCTGTACTTTGTGATTGCTGCTGACAGATCCACAGTACACGCTGTGCAAGGAAGTTACAAATGACACTGGTATGAAAGGACAGAAAAAGGCAGGGACTATAAAAGTGAACAAACGTGTGAAATGAAAAGAAAATACAGTTCCCAGTCCCAATGAGAAAACGATTATTTCGGAGGAAAGAGCCACAACTGCTGTCTGGATTCAACACTCAGCCACTTTGTTAGGTACACCTTTCTAAAATCTGGTTGGCTTCGCTTCATAACTAAACTAAATGCTGCAGACACACTTCATCAAATCATTACATGGTCACTGGAAACCTGTTGGCTGCACATCCATCATCAGTTTCTCTACTGTTTGTCATCATTTGAGCCTGCATCTATCCCAGCTAACTTTGGGAGACAGATGAAGTGCACTCCAGACCGGGCGCTCACTTGTCAAATTGCAAGAGGTACGTACATGTAGACTACCATTTACTATTCATTTTGGTTTGGAGTCTTCAGTGAAGGTGGCTCGGTGGTCAAGTGGTTAGCGTGTCGACATCACTGTGCAGAGGTGCAGGGTTCGACTCTGGCTCCGGCCTCCCTTTATGGAGTTTGCATGTTCTCCCCAGGCCTGTGTGGGTTTTCTCTGGGTACTCCGGTTTCCTCCCACATTCCCAAAACATGCATGGCAGGCTGATTGAACACTCTAAATTGTACCGAGGTATGAGTGTGAGCGCGGATGGTTGTTCGTCTCTGTGTGCCCAGCGATTGGCTGGCAACCGGTTCAGGGTGTCCCCCACCAACTGCCCGAAGATGGCTGGGATAGATTCCAGCACCCCCTGCGACCCTTATGAGGATAAAGCGGATCAGAAAATGGACGGATGGATGGAGTCTTCAGTGAAGCTAATGCGTGTGTTTTACGAATGTGGGAGCAAGCTGGAGTCACTATATAAATGGGGAGCCAAGATCACAACCCAGACACTGAAAATTATAAGGTAGGCATGCAAACCATGGACCTCAGGTCACCCTTAATTTCTTTTTCACACCACAATCATCGCTTCGGTCCGTTCTTAAAAATAATCTTGAATTAGTATACATGGTTAATTTAGTCGGGCGGCCCAGTGGTCCTGTGGTGAGTGTGTTAATCTCACAGTGCAGAGGTGCAGGATTCGATTCCGGCTCTGGCCTTCCTGTTTGGAGTTTGCATATTCTCCCCGTGCCTGTGTGGGTTTTCTCCGGGTACTCCGGTTTCCTCCCACATGAACATGAACAAGGACATATTTTAGACCTTGTCCTTGCTTATGGTCTACCGGTGTCAAATCTGGAAGTCCTTGAAAATGGGATTTCTGATCACATGGCAGTTTTATTTGACGTAGTCTTATCGCATGCTGCTGTG
>CAAKHF010025822.1:0-21160 GCA_901007745.1 Hippocampus kuda | reverse complement strand
CAAGTGGGTTTGATTACAGGTCCTGGCCTTCCTGTGTGGAGTTTGCATGTTCTCCCTGTGCATGCGTGGGTTTTCTCCGGGTACTCCGGTTTCCTCCCACATTCCAAAAACATGCGTGGCAGGTTAATGGAATACTCTAAATCAGGGGTGTCAAACTCATTTTTGTCACGGGCCACATTGTCGTGACAGTTTGACTAGGAGGGCCGTTATGAATCTTGGGAATTATAACCATAATAACCATTATAAATGTTTAATCACCTCCACATATTACATACACAGGGCACAACAAATGGATGGATAACTACTTAAAATCAGAAGTCAAGAATAATGACTGTTATTGTCGATTACATATGACAATTTAAAATTTTGGTTCAGACTTTTGCAAGCATCATGGAACTTGACATGTTTTATTTGCTTTCGTGGGCCACATAAAATTACGTGGCGGGACAGATCTGGCCCCCGGGCCTCGACTTTGACACCAGTGCTCTAAATTGTCCCGAGGTGTGAGTATGATTGCGGATGGTTGTTCGTCGATGTGTATCCTGCGATTGGCTGGAAATCAGTTCAGGGTGCACCCCACCTGTTGCCCGAAGACAGCTGGGATGGACTCCAGCACGCCCGCGACCCTTGTGAGCGATAAAGTGGATCAGAAAATGGATGCAGTTTGGATCTTCTCCACGTGATTGTGTGCTTATTCTCCTAGTACTGTATTTCCTCCGACAATCCAAAAGGGTGTACCGTATGGTCAGGTTACTGAAAACTCCAAATTGCCCTTCATATGAATCCGAGTGGAAATGGCTGTATGTCAGTTCTGGGATTGATCGGGCATCAATCCAGTTTCAAGCTTTCCCAATATTCAGATCAAAATGATAGATAGATAGATATAAGCTTTTAAATTACTCTCGTAGTATTATTTTATGCCACAACACAATAATGTTTACATGACAATGTATTTTAGTTAGCAATATAAAAAGTTCAACTCAAACTAGCACCAACACCAACCACAGACAAGTGTGTCGCCCAGACAACAGTGCATGATCAATAAAGGCATGTTAGAGCAATGTGTCCAGATACACACATCACGTGTTAGTCATAATCTAATGGATAAAGCAGAGAAGATTATCCATTACCTTATCACAAAGGGGGATGGATGAAAATAGAGTTCAGATTGAGTACTGGTGTAAAAATTACTGGATCGTGGTCGACATGTGGGTAGGTACAGGTAGGTCATCATTCTATGATTTTAGATGAAAAACATTTTGGGGGATGGAATGTTTTTCAAATGACCAGTTGGTGTTCCTTTGTATTTTGCCAAGCAGAAATCTAACTAGCAAATGATTTGGAGCTGTGCAATCAAAAACATTTTGGAAAATTGTCAGGGCATCATTTTAAGACAAAAAGAACTTCTTTCAAAGTTGTGTTGTCCAGAAGGTAAAAACGTCCAAGATTAACTGGAGAATAAGATAACACAAGTGACATGGTGAGAGGGAGCCATTTACTTTTTCACTTATGTGAAATATTTTATCTGTGAAAACGTGCAAGACTATCGGTTTGTCAAGCGCTTTCAACCATTTTAAAATGTTGAAAATAGCTTGGGAACAATTCAATTCACATTCATTATCGCTCCACTGTCTGAGAAGTGTGCCACTGTCTGAGAGCTTTGACTCTTCCCTTACTCTGCTAGCTGTCGCCTGAAGATTGATGTTTTTAGACAATACCAAGTGAAAATAATTCAATTAGATGCACTTAGGTAAGGCTATTTTTTTATTTTTTTATTTTTATTGCTCACTGTAAAGTTTTGGTACACAAAACTGAACCAGCCACTAAAGTAAGTTAAGTACAGATTAATATTCTTCAAAGCAATTGTTTAGTTAACCCATTATTTGATGTGTTCCTTCGCTCAAGTCTCGAAGAGCTTTGAAAAAGAGTTGGGAAAGATGACCAGCTGACAAGCACCAGTCTACCATTTTAATCAGTTACAGCATATTAGCACATTTTTAGCATGTTAAATTCATGGTTCAACATGATTTGGTGGTGGTGTTGTGTGGATGGTGGTGCGCAATTGTCTACCAGTATAAGTACGATATCAGTATAAGGTATAATATCAACTTGAACACGCAGTGTTTGGTAACTCAGACAAGATTGTGATTTTTGATTTTCTCTGAAGCAGCGAGCTCTCCCAGTCCGATGAAATGTGAGGTTCCCATCCTTCATCAGAAAATCATATCAAAGCCCAACAAACGGTATTACTGTGAGATAATCAGGCTCGACATTGCGGAAGTAGAAAAACACTCCGGTTCCTCATGGTTCTCAATTCCAATACTTAAATAAATAAATACAATTAAAAACAACAACATTGCATGATTTAAAATGGTTCAAATGAGGGCGGTACAGTGGTTAGCGCATCAACCTCACAGTGCAGAGGTACCGGGTTCGATCCCAGCTTCCTTTGTGGAGTTTGCATGTTCTCCCCATGCATGCGTGGGTTTTCTCCGGGTACTCCGGTTTCTTCCCACATTCCCAAAACATGCATGGCAGGCTGATTGAACAATCCAAATTGTCTTTACGTGCGAGTGTGAGCATGGATGGTTGTGCCCTGTGATTGGCTGGCAACCGGTTCAGGGTGTCACCCGCACTACTGCCCGAAGACAGCTGGAACGCCCAGCCCACCAGCACGCCCCCGCGACCCTTGCGAGGATAAAGCAGATCAGAAAATGGATGGATGGAAATCATTTGAACATCTCTTTTTTAATGTCATGACCGTTTTACTGTTGTGAATTTTGCCATCAACTTCTCAATTTTTGACCAATATATTGATATAAAACCTATGAAACCATAAAAACAGGGTTTTATTTTTGAGAACCCTAATGAGATATAATAATGCAGCAGGCACTTAAAGCATTCTACTGAGCACCCATTTGTAAACTTGACTAGTGTTGTTTTTCTATTGCAAGAAAATAAACACACAACAAACTTGCAGTGCGATCTACCAAATTCACAAAGAATGATTTTTCACCGCATAAAAATGAACATGAGCCAGTTTTTACACCAAGTGCAGTCTACTTCCTGTCACAAAGTTGCCAGATGCGTCGGGGGCTGTGCATAATGAGCTTATGACAGTCAATACAACGATGAACTCAATATTGAAACCCTAAAAAATGAGTTCGAAAAAGATACATTTGACTTTTGAGTCTTGCAATGTAGGCCAAGGAAGACCTTGTTTATTGAACCACCAAAAATGAACCCATCATCGTTTGATCATGAAAATCTCCAACAAATCTGGACAAATGAGTTGCTCAAAGGCGGCTCCAGTTGAACATGAGGTGAGCGTGTTTGCCTCACAAGAGGATCTGGGTTTGAATCTACATGCCTAGTTCAATATAGAAAAATTCATCCGTCTGTGTTCAATTGTTATGACATCAAGCATTTGTAATAATTCCAATTAAATATTGTCACCACCAATGCTACTTTTAGTGCTTTACATTATTGTAAAAATATACAGTAAAAATGATGTGCAATCATGGTACCGGTTTCGTATTTTGATTGAAATTATTACAGTTCTTGGATAAAACCATATCAATCATTTAAAAAGTTTATCCAAAACCGTGACTGCATCACATTCTGCCCTTGATCAAACTCCAGCTATATTCACTCCCAGCAGTTGCTGCTTCTCGCCAGCTCTCACCTGATAGGCCACCATGTTGAGGAAGTAATTGTAGACACTGCGACGGTTCATGCCCTGGTTGGCGGACATTGTGCCACCGAACTGTTTTTGGTCACCCACTACGACTCTGCATTTGGCCATGAATTTCCACCCCGAAACCGATTTTCTTCAGAGTGTCTCCAAAGTTTGCACTGTCACATCCTTAAAAAAGCCAGACGTTACAACAGGCCGAAGCTCTTGATAGGAAACCATAATCAAAAATAAAGAAAGAAATAAAGAAAGAAAAAATGCGCATCTGAGTCCTGCAGCAGGTTGTGCCTGCGCTCTCCTTGTGATGGATTAGCAATAACTCTCGTTGGGCTGCATTCTCCGCAAGTGAAAACCTCAGCATGAGTGCCACTTCAGATCACGTCAGCTCCCTCAGGACAGCCTCACTGAGGAAGAAGTCCCCTTTTTCCCCCCCACATCCTGCGTGCTTTGGCTCTGAGGCTCTGTTGGGTGCTGCCAGAAAAGAGAGCGAGGTGGAGGCGAATGGCCAGAGCCCTCCCCCATTCTCTCACCCGATTCTACCCGGTCAGATTAGACAGAATCTGAGCGGGAGGGGGTGAGAACGGGAAGCTGACCGGGACCATGTGTCAATCCCATCTGTCCCTCGCTTCCCTTCCCCCCACCTTGCCTCCCTCTGGCAGCCAAAAGGAACAAGGGGATTGTAAATACTTCACTTTTTTTCTAAATGAAATGACCCTACCTCATTTTAAAATGGTAACAACTGGCAGCCTCCAACCTTTGTGAGTTCGCCACGCAGGACTGAGCACGCATTCAGAAATACACTCAGAGCATGCACTGGTTCCCTCCGATTGTTCGGAAACTCGATGCGCTGTTCCAATTTGCAGTTTGGAAATACAGAGTGTACCAAAAATCAAGTGCCATTGCACGCAACAGGCGCTCAGTCTAGGTACAGACTGCGTCAGAGTGTCAAGTAGCACAACTGGAAGTAGGTGATTGGTTTCGACCATAGGCTGTATTTGGAAATTAATGGCAGCGGAGCACATTCTGCCTCTTCGAACACACATACGCCCTGTGTCCAAATTGACAGGCTGCGTCCTCTGAAGGCCACATTTTCGGCCACATGATGTCACTTCTGACGCAACTCGACGGCAGGTGCGGTTTCCAAATTCTAAAAAGACACTTCGATACCTTGAAAGACGTCTCCTTGTACAACCTCTGTATTAAAGCGTGGCAAGTTTGGACAGGCTTAATATGAATTTGGACACCACGTGTAGTTGAACCGCACTGGAACAGGCTACATGCGACCGAAAGTGTGGCCTTCTGGGGACCCAGCCTGTGAATTTGGACTCAGCCGCTGTCAGAGTAGTGCACGGTGCTATGTCGCTCAGATGAAGAGGACGCAGCCATAATCCCACTCATTATCATGTGCATTACTACTCACAAACAAACACGGGAAGCAGAGATCTGTCTTCATGGAATGAACAATGAAGCTACAGATTTGTCTAATTATTTGCGAAATAGGCCAATGACTATATGGGACCCGACTCGGTCATGACTTGTTGATTACACTGGTCAATAAATGTTAACGAATTTTCAGATTTTTTTTTTTAATTACTGATTCTGAATCTGTCCTCGTTGTTTTCTTGAGCACATGACATGAATGTATTTTTGTTTTGTTTTTCTGAAATGCCACAGCTATAAATTACAACACGTGGTAGAATCCATATTGCGCAAGTTTTATAGGTCAAACTTAAAAACAAAAAATGAAAAGATCTCAAAACTTGATGTGCACGGGGAAAAAAGTAAAGGCATTTTTTTTAAATCAGCGTGAAACATACAGTTAGGGACACATAAAGTCTCCATCTCTGATTATAATTTGTTGCTGACCAGTGTGCTCTTTTTGCTTTTGAAAACAGTGTGATTGAAGTCAAATCTTTACATTGAAAATTTTATGGAATTTAGCTTTAAGGTGATTGCCCATTATGACTGTATTAACACTTCCATACAGTGTTGTTGTGTACTGCTGTGTACACACAGACCATACTTGTCATTGTTCATGGATTTATAAGTTCATTTATAAAGGCATTTTTAAAAAAAAAAATCTTATCTCATTTAATGAATCGCCTACTTTAGTCTTAGTACTTTAGGTTTTGTTTAGCACAAACCATGCTGACAGTAATAAAAAGTTTCAATAGAGCATCCCAATGATCACACTTTTTTTAAAGTGTGAAAATAAGTCAACTACGTGTCAAGTTGCTTTCTGTGATGTGAATGTGATGTGAAATGAAACAGTGTGTCTGCTCGCCGTTTAAAAGCGCTGAGTGCAAGAAGAGAGAGTCAGATTAGATTTGGGTTAGTGTGCAGGGCAGAGCGTCTGGATAATCCTGTCGTTTAGTCCTCCTTTCAGTGAGGATAACCTTCACCATTGCAGACAGCGCTCTGTTGCTAAACTATGTTACACTCATTGAAGGCTTAAAGAAGACAAGAGTGTTGTTTCAAACAGCTGTGAGCTGCATCAATATATATAAATGACACCCATTGAAAAAGCATTGACATTTTTTAAAACTTTTTTTTACAAACTTCCCCCAAAAAACTATTGAAACAAATTTTGAAAACAAAAATATGTGAGTCCGTGGGTGCCAAACAGCAAGTATGTGGGGGTTGACTGTGCTGTTACAAGGCCACTGACAGACTTTCACAATCAAAAACATGCTAAATAGAAGAGTAATAATAATAATAATTAATAATAACCTTGGGGGGCAAAAGGGCACCTTTTCCATCAAGTGAAACCCATAACCACGCACTGCATGTCCCTGGTCACAGATAAGCGGCAAACGTGCTTTCGTCAAACTGTCCCAAGCAATTAAATAAATGATTATAGCAAACTGTACACACCTCTTGCTGAAATCAGGTTGTTTTTTAGCAGTTGTCCCTGTCTCATGCCAGTGGGCAAGCCCCCAGCCCGATATGCTGCTGGTTCATTGGCGTTATCATGACGACCTCCTGAGCTTTGCAACTCTGGAGGCTTTTGCTGGCGACCTTTTGTCATCTTGCTCATGTCATGGTTTTGCTCTGACTGTGTATTTTTTTGTTTTGTTTTGTTTTGGCACCAGCTGGAGTGGAGGGCGTGCCTCTTCAGCGGTGCACCTCTGTTTTGTTCCAATCCAGCCCAGGCAAATATTTAAGGACTTCCTGGCTGCTTTGCCTTTTGTCGGATTATTGCCCTTGTTCGCTGTTTATGCTCAAGTGATATTTTATAGACCTCTTGCACATGTTTACAGTCGCTCTTGTTTCGCTAGATTCTTGTTTAGTATGTTTTTTGGTTCTCAAGTCATTTTGGACTACTTAAAGTTTCGTGTGTTTGGATTCTTGCCATTTTGTTTTGAATACTTTTGGTTGTCAAATTTGCCTTGCAGTTTGCAAGCGCCTTCTCTATTCATATCTGGTTTTCCTGGCTTGTTGTTGCCAGCGCTTTCTGTTTATCATTTGTCAGTACTTTGTTTTTCAATAAATAAATACGTTTTTGTAACGCGGTTTATCTGAGTCTGCATTTTTGGGACGCACACTCCACTTGGTTCGTGTTCGGACCGTTTCAGCCAACAGACCGGTTTATGATTGACAGTAGGCTGGATCTCACAGGTCACTGCATTGCTTGTTGGCTCTTGCTGGCAAGGGTGCGCTGTGCTGGCTGCTTGCCTAAGTAGAGCCCAAAGTGTGGAAGGGGAAAGAAAATGAATATCCATGAAGATATTAACAGCATTTTAACTCGTGGGAGCAGAGGGTCTCTGTGTTTTTGTGGCACAAAGCCCAACTGGTCCTGTCCTGGGCAATATAAATTGGTAAAATTAGTCCCACTGTTACATCCCAGTTAGGCGTAAGTGCAGAATGACTCGCTCAAAGAGACATTTTCAGGCAAATGAACGACCAGTTCACGGAACTCGTTCACCTTTCAGTTGAGTAGAAGCATCTGTCAAGTCAAGTCAAGTCAAGTCAAGTCAAGTCAAGTCAAGTCAACTGTATTTATAGAGCACTTTCAAACAGCCATCGCTGCATACAAAGTGCTGTACATGGAGCAATTTAACATATACAATAAACAGTAAAACTGCTAAAGCCAAACTGTGGCAGAGTTTTTACTCTCTGGACCTGGATATGAAACCTCTGCGAATGATTTATGTTGTTTCTTAATTTTATCCTTGATGGGCTTTGATACTCGTTGACTTGAAAATGAGTCATGGAAATCATCGTGTAGGTACCATAATAAATGTCTAGATTGACACATTCAGTGTCGCAAAGGAAGTGAACACTCATATGGCTGTTCAATAACCAATTGCTTTAAGTGGTATTAAGCAAGGGTACAGAATCCATGCCAACATTTACTTTCCAGGAACTGCGGAACAAAGGAGAGGCCACACTCAGCTAAGAAGATTAGACGAGCAAACACAGAAGGTGAAAAGTCTTACATCCTTCCACCAAACTGGCGGCTGAGAAGGAAATGGCACGTCCACTAGGACATCAAGAACATCCATTAATTCATTTTTAAGCAATTACCTTATTATGGAATTATCAGTGGGTTCGCTAAACAAGTGCATGAAAAGAAATGTAAAAAATATTATTCCTGCGGAACTGATTTCAGAGGCAATTAATTCCAGGATATTTAGCATTTATCCAAACTTTCCTCCATGTCACCTGCACTCCTGAGGCACATCCTGACTAGACATACGTTCTTTTCCCCCTTTTTTATATGAACTATGTTAATAACATAGAATCAGGATAATTAATCTGCGGTCTTAGTGTAATATTTCATGCAGAATAGGAAGAACCTCTGATCCAACGTAGGCTACAGATCCAGATTCCATGAGAATGAATGTGAATGTATGAAAATAAATCGTCATCTACAGCCATTAGCTAGCTAGCTATGACAAGGATGTTAAATTGTTGTATTTGTACTCTATTTACTACACTATTTATTTGAAACAAACTATCGGACCCCGTTCAATACTTCACCTAATATCTACGGAAGAGCGGTTGTAAATTATTGTGTCCCACTGACAACTACATGTTGCTCCGAAAAATCCAATCACCCCCTCATGCTTCAGCATTCCTGGGGGCCCCTTTCACTGTCCGATAATTGCTTCTTCTGCCTTGTGGGAAAGGGGGAAGTGCCAGTAAGGACAAACAAAAGCAAATTAGAGGCAGCAAATCATTGTTCAATCTATGGTTTCAATAGAACTCGGCAGTAACCATTGGCTCAAATCCAAGCTTTGGACAGAGAAACAATCCATTCATCAAGCATTTGTCATCAGACTATAACTAGTATTAGTCCCATTGACACGGTTTCTGCTCATTGTAACTGTATCATTCGAGCTGCGAGCTGTAAACAGGTGGTTTGACATAGAAACATCATCCGTTTACTGTATCAGAGTGACATGACGTAGTGCAAAGAAATCACACTGATGAGAGAATGGGTATTCATCAAGGAAAGAGCAATGTTTCATGTTTGTGACGTTGTATCTGTTCAATGGGGTTGTTTATATTCGAGGTAAGCTTGTATAATGTTGCTACTGAACAACAAAATAAGGCACGACTGGACTGCAACTACGATATTGTCACGATGCGAGGTGGTGGTGGACCCCAAAAAGCAGGCAGGCGGGAGGAGCAGGGTGGATTTGAAGAAGTGTATTTAAAACAAAGAAAACTAAATCCAAAACAAGGACCAAAGTAACAAACAAAAACCATGACTTAAGATAAAACATAACAGTAGCCAAAACATGACTAAAACAAACCTAAATGCAGCAAACAAACAAACATGACAGTTGCTAGAGCAAGCAATGACCCGACAGTGAGTGGTCGGGCTGGGAGTCCTTTTATAGCCCTAATTGCCAAATTACCAACAGGTGTGCAGCTGCAGGGGGAAAAGCCCCACAGTGGCACCTGTTGGTCACAAACCGAAACGTGACAGCCTCCAAGACAATCGAACGAGCAAGCCGTGCAAAGACATTGCAACAATCAGCAGGTCTATGAGGAGAGGCTACAAGCTGTTAATCACTAAAAGCATTACCTCGGCTAAATTTCTGCAGCATGTGGTTACCTCCATCTGTTATCTATTGTCTCCATGCCATTATCAATAAAGATGTGTTGTCACTGGAAAGAAGATTACTGCCCTTCAAATGGCAATTCAGCCATGAAGTGAAACTGAGTTGCTTGCTTGATTTTTTTCCATTTTACTAAATAAATTACTATATTTTTTAGATATTTGGACCATCACATTTTCTATGTCATGATTGAGTGTGCGTATAAGCATCAAACACTTAATAATTAGTCTGTTCATGCTAATTATAACTGGCTGGCAAGCAGTTCAGGGTGTCCCGCGCCTATTGCCTGAAGACAGCTGGGATAGTCTCCATAACCCGCTGTGACACTCATGAGCAGAAGCAGATTAGAAAATGGATGGATGGATTTTTATTTTATTTATTAATTTATTTCATTGGAACGGTGAACATTAATCAACACAAGAATAAACAGTGTAAATGTGCCAAACTTAGCATAAAGACTAGTTTTGAGCCATAACAATTAAGAACCAAATAGGTTAGACCTCGTAAAACAGACAATACAAACAGTTGCAGTTCTCACAAGACAGTAGACCAGGACAGACAAATCACTGACAGCTACAGATTTGCTACATCTTCATTTATATAGCGCTTTCACAACAGTTTTAAGAATAAGAATAAGAATAAGAAAACCTTTATTAGTCTCGCAATGGAGAAATTCCCAATTCACAGCAGCAAAGTTATGAAAGGAAGAAGTAGAACAACAAAGTATAGGAGCTGCTGGAAAGGCAGCCACTCTCGCGGCGCCATTTTGAAGTCAAAATAACAAAAATAACACAACACAACACATAGGACACAGACAGTCGTGCAATCTTCACCACTTTTCTCAATACACTTTGTTGTCTGAAGCAGTTATAGATGAAAGAGGAGAGGATCAAAGTGTCCTTTCACCAGTGGATCAGAGACGTCATGCTGAAAATGTGCACACGTCTGCTACAAGCTAAGTTTTGAAAGCAAACACGAAGCTGGAGCGTCCATTGACGAAAAGAGATTCGTTCACTTCTCCTGTCCCATATAAACCGCTTCAAACTCCAGCGGTTGCTGGAGTTTGCGACTCCCAATTCCAAATCCGCATCGGCGCTCCGCGCTAACGCTCCTTTCTTCTCATCGTCGGCTCCTCAAGACTTACATCCATCCAGCCGCAGACCGTTCAACAGCACCAATCTCTCCGCTGAACAAAGCGGGGCTGTGAAAAATGCTGCCCATTACAGGCGCAAGACACAAGCACCCGGGACTGTCCAGCAACGACAGTCAAATGGCGCCGACATTCCTCCCAGTCAAAAACAGTGCTGGTATACCCATGCTGCCGAGAAGGCGCAACCACCAAGCACAGAGTCTCCTCCTTGATGAATGTCGTGGCCAAAAAATGCTGAAAAAAGTCCACATCAGGTCCACACGACGTAACAACAAACACAAAGTGACAAAACAAACACAAAAACAACAAAAGCAAGGCTCATGAGAGCACTTGCCGACGGCTGCCTACTCGGGCGCCATCTTGACTTAATTTAGCTGTAACATTATATTATAAGAGCTGCATTTGAAATTCAGGTTCTTCAAAAGTATTAGCATTGTATTACTTGATTACAACTCTTATAGGCCTACTGTACTCACTGCCGAATACTGGGTGGTGTCTCAAATAATTTGGCTAATTTATGAGTGGTGCCCTGCTCAATGCTGAATGAAAACATCGTTTCTAAAGGATGATAAAGAAGAACAAGATTATGTCTCACATAGATAACCATTCTGTGAAAAGTGAAACTTTTTTCCAATAATGAGTTTGCTTTTCATTTGTTAAACCACGATCGAGAACTTGTGTTTGACCAATGGAACCAGCAGATGACACCAAAGAACCATACATTAGAGAGGAATGGTACGCTCTTGACTCGTCGCCGGCAAATCGCTGGGCCCCAACAAACTAAGACTCATGGCATTTCACGTCACCGCAGAGATGAATTGTTACAGAATTAAAATATTTAGTCGTCATTTTGACACGCAGAAGAGGAGGGAACGGATTACAAAATAAATTGAGCTGAAGTTGGTACAAATTGTAAACCCGAAAACAAAAAATAGACAAACAAAAACACTTTTTTTTCACACCGCAATACTTTAGAATAATAATATAATACTATTATTATGTGTGTGTATAGAGTAACACTTTAAAACAGAACACATTTTAATGAGATTCTGAAAGATGTTTATCATATACAAAAGACAACAACTAATGTAGTGCAGGGTGTTCCCACACAGTCCTGTAGATTTGCAAGATTTGGGAGTAAACTACATCCTGTAGATCTGCATGATTGAGTGGGAATACTATGCCAAGTCAATAGCCCACTTATAATACAAGCAGGAATAAACCTCAGTAAAAAGCAACATTTGGAATGACAAGATAACAAACTAATTAACACCTAACAGCCATGCACTTTGGAGTTTGTTTTTATTCTGCTCGTACTGTATACACAAATTAAACTTGAAAATAGATTTTTTGTCCAAGTGCAAATGTAAATCACTATATGGAGGAACACGTAAGTAAAAATGTGATTCATCTATTACACCACAATGCACATTATTACAATATTTCATCATTCATTATCCTTTTCTGCCCATTTCTTTGTTACTGAATGCAGGGCTCAAAGGAGAAACTCCAGGTAATTACAGGGCCATTTTACTGAGAGCAGTGACTAATTCAGGTTCACGTTTCATTTGTTTAGTATGTCTGTATTATGGTGCTATTCAAGTAGTTAAAAAATACATGTACCGGCACAGTCCACAGTCAGGGTTTCATGAAATAAAATTCACACCTATTGAAAACAATGCATGTCACACTCAAGCAGCCACGAATCTAAGTAAAAAGCAATATTTTGCTGATCTGAACTTATTGATTCCATTTTCTTTGCAGTGGCTTTCCTTTTGCGTAGTACTGATAGTCGAGCTCATGTGCTGATTTGCTAGCTAACCGCCAAACAGGGTGATCAATTGTCACAGATGGCAGATGCCATTTTGCATACTTTGATCAATGGCTCATTCATTCAAATCACATCTAAAAAGCACAATGCCACAGAAGTCTTAGTTTTTCACAGTTCCAAATGTTGCTTTATACTGAGGTATAAAGCAGTATAAAGGCAGTATACAGTTCCTGCTTGTATTGAATGTGTGTGCATGATTGGGATGTGTGGACTTTATATCATGAAACCATGAAATAAAATGGTATAATTAAAAAAATACTTTTCAGCCATGTTATTCGCTTGATTTGGTGTGAAAGTAATGATCTTGACTGATGTTGATTGTAACAAGTGAATGTTCTTTACCTAAAACGGATTATTTTCGAGTTTGCATTAAGATTAATTGTATATTTCTTCTTTAAATATACAATTAATAGAAAAAAACCACACTTGAGGCAGAGTATCAATGGGGTCTAAGAGTACTGCACAAATGTGAAAATAGCAGAAAAAAGCACAAATAAATACAGTATTCCTTTGGTATAGGTGTTGCTATGGCCACTCTAAACCACCCTGTAGCTCCGCCCCTGCACAAAGATGACGTTCTCAACCAATCTCAGTCAATACAATACAGTACCTCTCTCTCTCTCTCTCTCTCTCTCTCTCTCTCTCTCTCTCTCTCTCTCTCTCGCTCAGTACCGTTACACGTTGAAAAAAAAGTAACGAGCCAATTCCGACAAAGTAAGGATAAACACTATATATACGGGTTTACAAATGTAGTGAGTAAAAGTAAGAAGTCGTCAGTACTGGCAGGATACTTGATGGAAATCTACGATAACGAAGTATTCCAAATATCCTGTGAAATATGTTATCAAAATTAAGGTTTCCTTCCAAGTGCAATTTGTTGGGTTTCCCTTTCATACAAATGAGAAAATTTGTGGAGGAAATTGAGATTAACCTCCAAATTGAATGCTGACGGAATAAGGTCATCGCAGGTGTGTATGTGTGCGTGCGCATGTGCATCGCGGGCGTGTATGTGCGCGCGCACGCGCTGGCCAACGGATTCCTCCCATCACAACCAAAATGGCGGCTGAGCGGACAGCCGGCCCGGCTCGCCGCGATGACTGACAGGCGAGCGAATACGTTTCGCTTGGCCGGACTCTACATAGTCACATTCTGGGACGACTGACCATACGCACGAAACGATGGTTACCACATAAGTGCAGTGGCACCGGTAGATGACACCCGACGAAGCTGCGCCCGAAGGACTAAAAATAACGTTTTCAACTGGGGTAAGTAGGGAATGATGAACATAGTAAGTGCAGCTGCTGCCTGTTTTCTTGAACAGAATTCCTCTGAAGCGAACGAGCGAGTCCTCGCTCGCGCTCTCGCCATCTGTCACTGCTCGAGACTGAATTTTGTCCTCCTAGCAGAGGATGTAACGTGTGCTCTCCTCGCTATCTTACTACAGTGTGTGCCACAGGTTGTTGTAACACACGCCACTTGAATTGTTGAATGCTTAAATAATCTGGACCGATGCAGCGATGAATTCAAGTCACGTAGTCAATCCAAATGGCTCCATCGTTGAAACGTGTTAACTGTTTTAACCCCCCAGCATATTGTGGTGTAGTGCTATAAATACATCAAAACACCGTGGAAACCCAGTTGCTTCAGGTTATTTTAGGGTGATGATGTTAGAAATCCGTCTCTTGTTCTAATGCAGTAAGAATCAATGAGTCCTGGGCAGTAACTTAAAGGCTGCCGAAATGTTAAAATTCATTTTTCCCCCCATCATATTTCACACATTGTTCATATACATAGACGTGTCTAATGCACACTCCTTTGATGATGCATGAATCAAACGAGGCTTTGAACAAGTTGTTGAGTACTGTAGTGTTGTAACTAGGAGAGGCAAGGTTTCTTATCTGGGATACTTCTACTCCTGTCAGTGTATACCTGAGCAAGACGCTGAACCAAAAGTTGCCCTGGATGGGCTGTCATCAATGTGTGAAACAAATGTTCAATTTGCTTTTGCAAAGAATATGACATGTGCGAAGTACTCATCCAGAATGACGGCACTTTGCAACCTGTATGTTGCCAAATTATTCGGTTTCGTTGAAACTTATCTCGTGAGGTTACCTTTTTACTCCTGTTCACCTATGAGATTACAGTGTTTTTATGTTTGAAATGTTATCTCTGTCAGATCTATTATCATGTCTGAAAATAATCTAAACCAAATTACAGCTCATAATGCTCCATTTAGTGAAGAAAAGTCAAAGGATCAAAATGGCTTGATTTTTTTTTTTCAATGAAGTTTAATATCACTTTGTAGTATTTGGATCTATATCCAGCAGCTAAAGAGCTCAGATTCACCATTTGGCAATAAGCTTAAACATGCCGGCTGCTCTTGAGTATTTGACACCTTTTTAAGAACCTATTGTTATTTCCCATATTATTGTTCTTACTAATGGCACTTACCCACTAACAAATGCCAATGTAAAAATGTTAAGAAGCAGCTGTCCTACAATTCACTATGTATGTGTATTCATTTTTCTGCACTTGTAAAACAATATGAAATGCCCCCCCAATATATGAGAAGTAGCAGTTATGATTTAACCATTTAATCTCAGTAACAATGATGAGTGTGCTTGTTCATATAATCTAAATTGGCATCATTGCATTTGGACATGCCACATGACCTTAAAGCCCCCCCTCCCCCACCACCACCACCACTGAAACACACACACACACCTTTTGTCAACCTGACAAAAATCTAAAAAATTGCTATTTAATATATTATTTTGATCCCACAAAAATGATTTCAGTTCAGTCTTCCACATGTTAGAATCCGATCTAAGTATGATTTAATATATTATGCAGTGTAACATTTCTAATGGAGAACAACTTCAAATTAATACATCTTTTTTTAATGTAGCGCTTTCACAACATTGTTTTATTATTTTCTGTTAAATGTTCTGTGTAGCACTTAAAAGTTCATGTAACATTTTCTTGGATTTGTTTACAGCACCTGCGATGCTTTCATGACAATGAATGACTACAATGCTGAAGTGCTGGAAATATTTTGAATGTCATTCACTCTGAAATTTCCCAGCATTTTCAAGCCTGCTGAAAAAAGCTACCAACTTCTTTGGAAGTAGGGTGGCTCCGGACTGACTGATTGCATTCCTCCGCCAATTTATTCATTTGTAAAATATAAGAATGGGTGAAAATTAAAAACAGTATCCTGGTTGGAAAATGTCGTAATGGCTTAAGATCAAAATGAAGATCAAAGGCTGGATCATAGTTGAGCTCAATGATGCCATCATGAGGTGTGCATGATGTTCTGAGCAAGACATGTGCATGCTCCTAATCAGATATCCCTGATGTCATTTTAACAGTCCAATGCCTCTATGACCTTTGCTTTGTTTCTGAGGATTGCTATGAAATGTTGTGATGATCAAAAGGCAGCATAGTAATCCATTGATTTCTATCTTCGGCCCGTTGATGAAATTAATTTGCAACATGTGTGCATGGGCCAATATTATATTCAGATGGTATGATAACCTTGAGCAAATATCTTGAAGTGTCATGGTAACAGCTCCAAAATAATGTTTTTTTCAAACAAAATATAGAATATGTTTTACATTAAATGAGGAAGTAAACTCAAAAATTCTCTTCCCTATAAATTGCTCTTTGCTCTCTGGAGAAAGAAAGGATCTGTTTATGTTTATGATCCAAAACATACGAGCTCATCTGAGAAGCATGGTGGCGGTAATGTCATGACTTGGGCTTGCATGGCTGCTTCTGGAACAGGCTTTTATTGATGATCTAATTCATGATAGGAGCAGCAGAATGAATTCTGTCGTCTACAAAACCATTTTGTTTGACAATTTACAGAAAAATGCATCCCATATGATCAGGAGAATTTCCATCATTGAACAAGACAATGATCCAAAACACATTGCCTACACAACAAAGGACTTAATCAGGGGAAGAGTGGAGTGTTTTAGACTGGCTCAATTATTGGGACCTTAACCCAATAGAGTATGCATTACACCTGCTGAAGAGGACACTTGTTTCAATGGCCAGCTTGCCCCACCATACAAAAATACTCCACATTCAAGATTTCACCAATTGTTTCTTTAGTTTTCAAACCAATCTCTTTGCCTTCCCAAATCCAATTATCTGATTTGTGGCCTCTCATGCAATTGCTAATCTGGCGCAAATCTCAAGTGTACACTCTGCATTCATTCCAACCATAGAGCCAAGTTATTTGAAACGGTCTACTTAGCCTATTCTATTTCTGCCCAGGAACGCCTGTTCTTTGCCTCCATACACCAATGCAATGTTTTGGCGTAGGTAACGTATACAGCAAAATTGTGTCTGTATTCCTCTAGAGCAGGGGTCGGCAACCCAAAATGTTGAAAGAGACATATTGGACCAAAACAAAAAACAAATATGTCTGGAGCCGCAAAAAATAAAAAGCCTGATTATGAAGGCAACACATGCTGTATGTATCCATACGAGTAGGCAGCCCTCGGCAAGTGCTCTCATGAGCCTTGCTTTTTTTTGTTGTTTTTTTGGTTTGTTTTGTCACTTTGTGTTTGTTGTTACGACGTGTGGACCTGATGTGCACTTTTTTCAGCATTTTTGGCCACGACATTCATCAAGGAGGAGAATCTGCTTGGTGGTTGCGCCTTCTCGGCAGCATGGGGGTATACCAGCACTGTTTTTAACTGGGAGGAATGTCGTTGCTGGACAGTCCCGGGGCGCTTGTGTCTTGCGCCTGTAATGGGCAGCATTTTTCACAGCCTCGCTTTGTTCAGCGGAGAGATCGGTGCTGTTGAACGGTCTGCGGCTGAAAGGATGTAAGGCTTGAGGAGCCGACGATGAGAAGAAAGGAGCGTGAGCGCGGAGCGCCGATGCGGATGTGGAACTGGGAGTCGCGGCTTGGAATTGAAGTGGATTTACATGGGACAGGAGATGTGAGCCAATCTCTTTTTCGTCAATGGACGCTACAGCTTCGTGTTTGCTTTCAAAACTTAGCTTGTAGCAGACGTGTGCACATTTTCAGCATGACGTCTCTGATCCACTGGTGAAAGGACACTTTGATCCGCTCCTCTTTCATCTATAACTGCTTCAGACAAAGTGTATGCAGAAAAGTGGTGAAGATTGCACGACTGTCTTGTGTCCTATGTGTTGTGTTATTTTTGTTATTTTGACTTAAAAATGGCGCCGCGCGAGTGGCTGCCTTTCCAGCAGCTCCTATATTTTGTTGTTCTACTTCTTCCTTTCGTAACTTTGCTGCTGTGAAATGGGAATTTCTCCATTGTGAGACTAATAAAGGTTTTCTTATGAGCTATATTAGCCTGCTCTCAACATGACTAAATTGGCTACAAATACACAACAAGCATTCATGAGTAAAAGTTTTTTTCCCCCCTGCAGTTCATCCTGTAGAGGAGGGGTGTGCAAACTTTTTTGACGGAAGATCTACTTTTCCAACAACCAACCTCCCGCGATCGACCCGTTACCGCATACGCACACACTTAACACACGCATGCCTTAATGAGCAATAGCCATAATGGCTGCTAAGATGAACGAGACACAGGACGCACTTTCGCAGCGTGCTAACTATCGTAGCTCATGTGTACCGTTTAAAAATGCTTCTTCTCGGCCGCCCAGATTCCCATTCTTTGCAGGTACCCTCGATGAAATGAACAAGAAAGGCAGTTTTTTTTTTTTTTTAAACAACAGCCCGCTGACTGACATCCCGCCCTGCTAATAGAAACGTGTTTCGCAGGCTGTGACGCAAATATTACTTGACGAAATGTTGACATTTAATATTTATTCGACACATTTTTACAGCATCGGAAAAAATGTTAATGTTTGTGTCATGTTTGTCCTCTGACAGAAACCATATTAAAACAAAAAAATATATATTTCCCTCCCATCTTCATTTTTGGAAAAAGCTCTAGGGAGCCACTGGGGGGCGCTAAAGAGCAACATGCGGCTCGAGAGCCGCATGTTGCCGACCCCCGCTCTAGAGCAACTTTTTTGAAGCTGAGAGCTACTTCTTGGCTACTGATTTAGTGTGAAGGGATACTAGTTTTATTCATACTAACATAATAACACATTGTCTCCAATCAGCAAGGTGACAAGGAGCCGCCATATTGATGGTATTTTTGAAAAAAATAAATGTAATTTTCTATATTGTCTAAAACCTAGCAGATAATCAAAGAAAGGGTTCTCAGAGTAGCAGACAAAATGAAGGGATTGATTGTAGCTGCGGACATCCATATAACAACGTCAAAGTTGAAATTTAGCCTATATAGGTGCTGACATTGAGTTCAGTTTCAGTTTGTTCCTTGGAACTTCCAGCAACAGTTAATATCTAAAATGTCATATAACACTGAGTTTTCAGTTTGCGTGGAACATACAAATGAGTTATTTCGCAAGCAGACATAACTCGGCACACATCTCCATGCAATCGTGTACAATTGAATGTTCACAGATGCTAAACGAATTAAAATATGCAGGTTCACACCAATTCACGGTGATTGATTTATTTTTTCTAACTCGGTCATCTTCGTTTGCCTCTTCCTCGCACCAAGCACTCTTTTTAATACAGAAAATAACAACATGTCATGTCCACCCCCTCCTCATTGGCTCTACTTCAGGGGCCTGCCTAACTGCACGCTACTTGAAGTCACACGAAAGGAAGAAAGAATGTTGAGCTAATGTAGTTTGCTTTGCTTCTGGTTGTTATGAAAATGTTAACAATGCACACGCATGAACCATCAGCTCAGTTGCACTTGACTCTCGGTCCACATGAAATTCAAGTATTGCTGTGGATTAATTTGTGAGAATACTACTACTCGTGTCGTTTAGTGAAATAGCCAATATGTCTTGATTAATCTTTGAAGAATGCTGTTTTGCATAGAGTTGGACGGAGCTGATGAAACCAAGCTTAATCCATAAAACAGGAAGTCAGTGGCAGCTATCACAACTAACTTTTTAATTTATATATCCAGGGTTCCCATGTGTCCTGGAAAACATGATTGACCAAATTTCCACTGATGGGAAACATGGACAAAGAAAAAAAAAACCCTAAAATGTCCTGGAAAAATATTTTTCTTCAGTTTGCTTCGCCTTGCCTTGTTGGTGAATGCAAAAAGGTTAAACAAACACGTATGTCTGTTCAGCTGCCTTCAATGCTAGAGCTTTTCTGCTTCATCCAAGTTTCTAGCTGCCACAGTGCCTCCCTCACCTGATGCTACCATCCAATTAAATTGCATATTCCTTTGAAATAATTCTGCTGCCCGGTGTTTTCATGACTTTGTTGCTAGATTTTCTGATGAGCCGGTCAGATTGCGTGAAATGGTTGAAGTCGTGTCCTCTGGGCCAAAGAGGGAAAGAACCATCCAGACTGTAATGGATGTACAATGGATGTACGATTAAAAGCATCTCTGATGATGTGGGGCTGTGTTAGTGCCAATGGCATCGATAATTTACTCATCTGTGAAGGCGCCATTAATACTGGAAGGTACCGGTTTGGAGAAACATATGCTGCAATTCTAGCATCGTCTTTTTCATGGACGCCCCTGCTCATTTCACCTAGACTATGCCACACCACATTCTCCTTGGTAATTCGTAGTCCGGACCGTTGACTTGCTGAAGCTGTACATCAAGCAAGAATGGGAAAGAATTCCACCTGCAAACATTCAACAATTATTGTCGTCACATCCCAAATATTTATTGAATGTTGTTAAAAGCAAGGGTGACGTAAACATGACCCCATTCCGATTTTTTTGGGAATGTGTGGTGCCATGAAATACAAATTTTATACAAATTTTATGATTATTTGCGAATAACAGTAAAGTTGATCAGTTTTAACATGAAACATCGTGTCTTTTTAGTATATTCAATTAAATATAGGTTGAACATTCTTTGAAAATCATTCTATTCTGTTTTTATTCATATTTAACACAACATCCCAACTTTATTGTAATTGGCTTTGCAGAAACGCACTATTGGTTTATGGCCTCATTAAATGCAACCAGTGGGGAACAAGCTTGTTTGTCAACAAATAATTTACACTCTTTAAATCAGCATGTATTGTATTGTATTTGACTTATTGCTAACTTATCTGTTGCTCACGCAACTCTTATGCCTTTCAGTGAGACAGTTTAATAGCAGGCAAAGCAGACTAGGGCTATTTCAGAAGTATCATTCGGTTTACCCCGTCTGACATTATCGCTCCAATTTACAGACTGCCGCAGCGTGGAGGGAAACCACTGAAAACGCAGACATGCCTCAATGCCTGTTTGTGTGTGTGTGTGTGTGTATGTATGTGTATATATATATATATATATATATATATATTATGTATGTGTGTGTGTGTGGTGTGTGTGTTTAGACTCTTTCATAAGGGTATCAGTGAT
>CAAKHF010025820.1:23079-33167 GCA_901007745.1 Hippocampus kuda | reverse complement strand
CACTAAAATGGCCCGTGGTGTGATGAGTTCGAACCCAGTCTGGACCGAACCATCGCAAAAAAATGACTGCTGGTTAGTATTGTCCTAAAACACAAAGGCGTACCATTCCTCTTTGCACTCAATCATTTCTCCAACTTTGTAAATACCCGGTGATTAATTAAAGTCATTATGAGCGAGCTTTATGAACACAGTTCGATTGAAACGTGCATCACATTTGCATAATTACAGCACTGTGGCGTGGAGCTTAATGTTGCGATCCAATCGAACCCACTCAGACTGCAGGCATTGTTTAGTGGAGGCGACCAATATGAAATCACACAAATGTATTGTGTACGATGTTCTCAATTATTCACAATCACAGTCTGGCCTTTCAGAGGCACAAAAGCCTATTTCATTTCACCAGAAATGATTTGCACTTGTTTTTATCATATTAAACGGGAGAATAACATTGGCAACAAAGGGAATGGTGAAGGGGGGAATTTAGACTGAGCGAAAAAAAAAACCATTTTAAGAAAAGTTTTCATCCTGGCTTGTCACTTTTTCCTTGAATGTTGCATTGCTTTTGTAGATGTGACATTTTATCCCCTTACAAATACGTCCACGATTTTTGTGACACCCTTTTAATCTGTTATGAATAAAGCGAGCATTACGTGCAGGGTTGTGAGAAAATTCGACCAGCCGCCTCACCTTCACAACCCCTCGCACTTTGTCGAGGTGGGAGATTTGTACATGATGGAAATTGAACAAACATTTTGGAATTTGGACTTCGTTCAGGTCAGCCAGATCTTTTTCATCTTTCAATCACAGTCGTTCCATCAATGTGAAAAACAAAAAAAAAAACAAAACAAACAGCCCTGGGCGATGCTCGTAATGACACGGTCAATGTTGGCCCTGGGGTTGGAAATGCAAAGGTTTATCTCCCGGCGTTTCATCAAAATGACCTTTTAATCACACGGATCAGCAGCAGAGGATATCACCTAAGCTCATCCTTCATTTGAGGCAGGATATAAAAGGTAGAAAGATACAACCTATTTTTTCATCACGGCTTTTCGGATTGAAAAAAATATCCTGCGTTATGGTCTGAGATAACTAAAACCTTGCACTTTTTAAAAAGTCATACAACACCTTCCTGGACCATTCATTGATATGGTCTGTCAGGTCTGATGGATGATCTTCTTTGTGACTTATTTTGATCTCTGTGTTGTGTCTTCATCCTTGTCTATTTTGTGTTGTAATGGCGGCTCTCGTTTGTTTTTTTTTTTTTTGTTTTGTTTTGGGGTTTTTTTTTGCAGGGCAAATTGCATCTTCAGCCATCATCAACAGACTCCATTATTTTTGAAAACCGTTTCTGGCATCAGACATCATGGGTGAGCACAAACAGCCCATTCTTCGGCTCCCGTCTGTCTTTTTCTGTTGCTTCTCATCTGCCCGCTAATGCTGTTGAATAATGGAGAAACTACGTGCAATAGTCATGCTGTCACTCAGCCAGCCAAATGCAGGGGGCCTGCAGGGAATATATATGTGGCTTTGTGTGCAATGCATTCGTGTCTGCGTCTTTGCTATTAGCCTCGAGGCGACAACCATGCACTAGTCATGCTATCGGTTAGGGCAAGGGTTGGGGGTTGGGGTTAGGGTTAGGGGATAGGGTTTAGGGTTGGGGTTAGGGTTGGGGTTTGAGGTTTGGGTTTGGGGTTAAGGGTTGGGGTTAGGGTTAGGGGTTAGGGTTAGGGTTTAGGGGTTAGGGTTAGGGCTTTGGGTTGGGGTTATGGTTTAGGGTTAGGGTTAGGCTTAGGGGTTAGGGTTTAGGGTTACGGTTTAGGGTTAGGTTTAGGTTAGGGTTAGGGTTATTTACAGGGTCAGGGTTAGGGTTTGGGCTAGGGTTAGGGTTCGGGTTAGGGTAGGGTTAGGGGTTAGGGGTTGGGGTTGGGGTTAGGGGTTAGGGTTAGGGGTTGGGATTAGGGTTAGGGTTAGGGTTAGGGTTAGGGTTAGGGTTAGGGTTAGGGTTAGGGTTGGGGTCGGGGTCGGGGTTAGGGGTTAGGGTTAGGGGTTAAGGGTTAGGGGTTAGGGTTTAGGGTTAGGGTTTAGGGTTTAGGGTTCGGGTTAGGTTAGGGGTTAGGGTTAGGGTTTTGGTTAGGGTAAGGTTTGGGTTAGGGTTAGGGTTAGGTTTGGGTTAGGGTTAGGGTTAGGGTTAGGGTTAGGGTTAGGGTTAGGGTTAGGGTTAGGGTTAGGGTTAGGGTTAGGGTTAGGGTTAGGGTTAGGGTTAGGGTTAGGGTTAGGGTTAGGGTTAGGGTTAGGGTTAGGGTTAGGGTTAGGGTTAGGGTTAGGGTTAGGGTTAGGGTTAGGGTTAGGGTTAGGGTTAGGGTTAGGGTTAGGGTTAGGGTTAGGGGTTAGCGTTAGGGGATAGGGTTAGGGGTTAGGAGATAGGGTTAGCATTAAGGGTTATGGTTTGGTGGTTAGGGGGTTCGGGGTTAGGGTTAGGGTTAGGGTTAGGGGATAGCATTAGGGTTGGGGTTAGAGGGATTGGGGTTGGGGTTATAGGGTTAGTGTTAGCAGTTAGGGTTTGGAAGTTAGGGTTCGGGTCCAGTTGGGTTTCCGCGCACTTTTAGCATACATATGGCACAGCTGCATAAAATATGAAAAATTCCTAATAGCCAAAGCTCAAATATCACTCATCAAGCCCAACTACTGATTCAAACAGCCGACAAGATGATGTCATCTTTGGATCTGCAGGGCAGCCGTGCAATTATTTTGCATTTTATACCCTGCCACCCTTTTGGCCGGGCTGGGGAGCCCCCTACTGCTCAAGGCAGCTGGGAGGTGGACGTGGGAGCTCCAATCCCTATCTTTACATTGTCAGACTGACAGAAACACATGCTGCAATAACCAGTGGGAGCCTCTCCACACCGTCCTCCCATTTAGTCGGCCAGATTGCCTGAATGTTGATCGTGTGCAGACATCACTTTTAACTCAACTGGGCAATGCAGCATCTGAGGTGGCCAACAGCTCTGCCAATAAAGAGGGTTGCACATAGGCAGTGGAGAGGCTGTCAAAAAAGGTGGAACCCAAAATGATATTGATCCAGCAAGTGCTCATGGAACTCATCTCCCTCTATCTCTTCTCTCTTTCCATATCCACCCGGTGCCCGTCATAGTTGGGGTGGGGATTTTCCTTTCCTTTGGCCCAATTAGCCGAGGCTTCTCGCAGATTTGGTCCAAGCTTGGTGCAGTCTAGTTAAGCATGGCTTGTCTGTTGCTTGAACTGCTATGCAATTGTAATTAAGGCTCGCCTTTGACACTGTGGAAAATGTTCATCCCCTAAAAGTCTCACATTTTAGTGCATGCATTCTTTGTGTCTTTTTTTGAGATCCCCCAACAGACACAAATAAGCATCCAGGCTGCACTCGCACCCTGCAGCACACAGTTGAGCTCAGCGAACTGGCAAAGCTTCACATAGACACGAAAACTCCCGGAAGGCGAAGAGGAACAATACCATTTCATCCCCTCTCTTTAATAGCCCTATTCTTTCTGCACTCTGACTCACCCCCGCCCATTTTTGTCCGCCTGTTACTGTCTTTCTGGTTCTCTTCTGTTCCGCGCTCTAATCTCAGTCACTCTGTTCCGTGAATTCATTAAGATACGCGCAGTCAAGGATCAATGTTTGCCATCAGAACCGCTCCCAGTCTACACTGCCGCGCACAGTGAATGATTTCAGCTGCATTGCATAATGGGAGAAAAAAGGAGCAACTAAATTGGTCAAGAACACGGCCGCTCACGGGTATTTATTGCAATGAATTTAGCTGAATGAATCTCACTGTCGTATAAATTGGTTTCATGAACAGTTTATAGTCCGAAACGTTTGTCTCTGGGAGTTTTTTCTTATGACTTCTATTTAACCATCCGCTACAATTTTGGCAAACACGAACGGTAGTCCACAATCCGTTGCATCCGTATAGCATGCTACTAATGTCGCCGCTGGATACTCTGCTGATAATTAGCTATGAGAGGGAAAAAGTCCCAATGACAAATCACCGAGGTTTCGTCCAAGGAGGGAGAAAGATATGCTGGACTCGATGCGATGCATAATGAAAACAGATGCCTGCATCCAGGTTTTTCCAGGCACTTCCATTGAAAATAAATCCTGTCAATGTGTCATAAGTTATTTTGACAGGGAGCAAGAGCCACATCAGGAAACAGCAGTTTAATGATATATTTAACCTGCCTGTAATTGTCCTCCAACCTGAAACTTTGAAACAATATTAAAAGCTTCAGGCAGGCGTGATGTCAGTTTGATCTACAGTATACGAGATTGGATTCATGCGTGTATTCCTACCTCGTATCCACAAAGCCCGCTGTGCATCAATCACACGACCACTAGTTGTGCAAGTTAGGGTAAGACAGAGCCCTCGGAGAAAGAAACGAGAAATTTTCAAAATAGAATGTGGTGCTAACTGAATATTGCAACATATCCCGCAAGCCCGTGAGAAGTACATGCTTTGCATGAAGACGAGTTTACTGTAGAGGCTGGAAAAGTAAAAGTTACTGTATCTGTCACCTTCTCTCTCGTAGTCGGACTCGAGGGCTGGCAAGCATGCACACAGATGCACAGTGTAACAGCCTTACAGATTTCAGATGGCACACACACACACACACACTGACTTCAGTGCATACCATCTGGCTCTATTGGAATTTAAATGACGTTTGACAAATGCCAAAGCCTTTTGGCCTGTTATTAATTTCCGACCACTGTGTCAAGTTGTTTTCGTTTTACTGTGAATGGAACCACAGTCTTGTGTATGTAACCACTGTCACCACTGCAGGCCATTTTTTTCCGTATCTTGTTGATGGTCTCGACGCAACGTCATTCAGCTTGACTGTTGACTCAGGTTTGCACATGGTGACGCTATAATAAGCAATCGAGGCTCACCATGACTTTTCCAGGAAATGTTGAACTCAAATCGCAGGAGGAACTGCTAATACGGTGGCTCCTGAGCCAAACTTTTGAATATGCACCTCAAAATTGAATTTTCTTTTTTTTTAATTTTTTTTTTTATGGTTAACCAACCGAAATCAAGAAAAATGGTTGTTAATGCAAAATAAAACTGCAGCCAATTACTCGATGGGAAAATAGATGCATCGATTTTAAAAATATTTGATCGTGACAGCCCTAAAAATGTATACAGAACGAAATGGTTCTCATGTCAATGCACATTCCTTCCCTCTTTGGAGTTGCGTTTTACCTGACATACGGTTCTTGTAGGCACGGCTGCATGTGGTGAGCATGTTATTGAGTTTTTAATGTGCTGCAGGTCAAGATCAATCTCAGGCAGCGAGGAAATGAATGCCGATGCCTGCGTGGGGAATTTGGCTTTGTGAAGAGGTTGGAGAGTGACAACACAAAGGGTTTGCCTTTGATTGTAATTATAGTCGCTCTTTGAGGCCTTCTCGAGAGTCACGGGATGGATGTAAGAAGGGGTGTGGGCTTTGATTGAGGATTGGGCAGAATGAGGGATGATGGGAAAGGCGGAGTGCAAGTCTGTGTCCATATGCTGCAGGGATGGTGGGAATTTGCAAATGGAATTTTCACCTTGGCCATGTTGCGCTGATGCCTCAGGATGCTGTCCAAGGTTGAGAGGAGCGAAAGAAAAAAAACAAGTGGGAGGGATCACATTACTCTGCCTCAGCCTGAATCACAAGCACATCTAATTATCGACACAAATATGAGGACCCCATTAAGCACTCAATGATACGCGTTGCCCAGTAGCGCTAATGCCGCAGATGGGAACAACAGCGAACCGGTGACATTTGAATGTGTCACGAGTTGGGGATTTAAGTATTTGGACCTCCCAAAAACACACTTGACATTTTCTTCAATGAATCAAGTGACAAGGTGCTTTATGTTTGAGTCAATACCGATTTCAATGACATTAGATGAAGATAAAAGGCTGTGGAACCAGATACGCCCGTGTTCCAACGTCTCCTGCTAATAGACTAGCTTTGGAGTTCAGGCTTCTAATACGGTTGTCATTTCAGGTGAAAATGTCATCGCAAAAACTCTTCTTTTTCACATTTTTCTTCATTTACTGTGAATCCGTGCGAATGGGTTTGTTGAATAATCCAACTTCTGGAAAGAGTAGAGGTTCTTTATTTGGACTACCGACATGGTTTGAGACGGAACGTAACAACACCATGTGTCGAACTCGTGGATTCTCGTACGACTGGCGAACGGCTGCGCATGCTCAGTGTATCGCTGTGCGCTGTGGGCAGGCATCGCTAATCGAACAAGCAAATACGATTAGTTCGTATCATTACAAATCCAACGCTCACCCATTTCAGACCATCCGATTGTTTTGTATTCACATTGTTCTGCTCACTCATACGTTCGGGTTTTTACTGAATGTCAGAACTAGAACCACCTTCAGAACTTCGGGGGACAGAGAAAGTTGATGTCCAAGTTTGAATCCATGCAGTTCATGGATCACAATTTTTCTTTTTCTGTCTCACATCTTGAACCATACTGTTGTTAAGAAAACACTTCAAAAATGTATCTGGATTCCGATGATTTTATTTTGTTCAACCACTCAATATAATTGAATAAATGCAGCACATTTTTTTTCAATCACTCTCAACTAGGCATAACAATTAGTTACACAACTTACATACTGGGCGGCCCGGTAGTCCAGTGGTTAGCACGTCGACTTCACAGCGCAGAGGTACCGGGTTCGATTCCAGCTCCGGCCTCCCTGTGTTGTTTGCATGTTCTCCCCGGGCTTGCGTGGGTTTTCTCCGGGTGCTCCGGTTTCCTCCCACATTCCAAAAACATGCATGGCAGGCGGATTGAACACTCTAAATTGTCCCTAGGTGTGAGTGTGAGCGTGCATGGTTGTTTGTCTCTGTGTGCCCTGCGATTGGCTGGCAACCAATTCAGGGTGCCCCCCGCCTACTGCCCGATGACAGCTGGGATAGGCTCCAGCACCCCCCGCGACCCTAGTGAGGATAAAGCGGTTCGGAAGATGAATGAATGGATGAACTTACATACTGTACACAATGGATAGACGATGTCTCTCGTGTTCCAAAAGTACCTTTTTAAAGCTATAACTTTAAAGCACAGTTTGTGTGACAGAAAAAAAAAAAACGTGTACAATTCTATACAACCATTTTGGACTGAACCACGTTTGATGACAGTCACAGTAACAGGAACTGCACAACAGCAATTGCTTTAATTTACAGGGACCGCTGTGAAATGTGAAGGTGGAATAAAAAAAAAACCCAAGCCTACAATTATCGAAATAACCTAAAGATTATCCAGAAAGAGATCACAACTAACAGGAAAAAGTCAACGGAGACAGTGTTCTGCTTCCGGCCCTTCCAATTTATTATTCATACCTGATGCCCAGTGAAGACAAGCAAGCCAGTCGACTCGTAACCCAGCTGGCTGCATACTGTACAAACACTGTCATCCTGTAGGCAATGCTGGGAGCAACAGAAGGGACAACACAAGACAGGTGGTGGCGACATGTGATTAATTGTTCCTGTAAGGACGCTCAAAACCGCATTGGCCACAAATCACTCCTCCATCTCGCGCTCTGCTCTTCCTTCCATCATCTGCCTTGCTCTCCTTCCCCGATTAGGTGCGAAGAATAATTAGCAGGCACCGGAGAGCGCCGTGTGGACTGGAGACTCACGGAAGCCTGGTCACTCTCGCACCAAATGTCTCTGGGAACACAGCTGCGAGTGGCCCACGCTGCATTCATAATGAGAATGCACCAAATGTATTCGTATGGTCACTTTGCAGAACACGCCCCCCCCACCCACCCCCAAGATCTGTTCTTAACCACTGTATCCAAAAATGGCATTTGGAAAGCAAAATATGTGAGTGACAAAGACAAAAGTCTTACGAAAAGAAGGCCGTATTTAAGTGGCGCGCGCAAGTCTTTAGGATGATTATGTAACTCACCGTCGTTTGCAATTCGGAAAATGTGTCAACGCTGTAAGAGTAGAGTCGTCTCTCTGGCACATAAGTAGTTAGGTGACTTGAGCTAGGTCGTTGTCGCCATTACCTTTCTCCTGGCATCTTCCCTATAGATCTGCACCCTTGCACATTACCAGTTGAAACCAGTCGAGACCGTGGAGTCACATATAGAAAGATACCAACACATTTCGGTTAGGCTGCGGTCTTTGGTGGGCGGAGCTAAAATTAAGAATTGGGATCATTTTGGAGAAGACAGACCATCTTCTCCAAAGGCACAGCGCCTGTGTGTTGGCATCCGTTAAATAGTTTCTTTGAAGGCATAATTTGGGAACTTATTGAGCTGTTGGCAGTTGTACTACGAACAAGCAGAAGACGATGAAACTGTGACTCTGTTTTGGAACTGGCACCTCAGATGAGCCTACCCGTGGATGCGGATCACAGAAGAATCAGTCTGAGAGTCTTGGTTTGCGAGCTATCGTGCAAGTTATTTCAAGCCAGAGATGAGCGCACGCACACACAAGATGTACATTCGGAAGGTGCAGAATACGCAATCCATTGGAGAATTTTTGCAGATGGCTCAATATGTCATAAATCCACAATAAAATTGTTGCACACACTTATGTTTGTGTTTTTCACCCAGTCTGTCTTCAAAAATACATTCAGTCTCACACACGGAGGCTTCATTACACCACCTGCACGCACACTGCAGAGTTCAGAGCCACAGCATGAAAGCGCAAATTGATATTTGCATTCACCTCACACGCTGTCAGAGACAAAGTCATCTGGGCCTCACATGGAGGTGTGGAAGGATGCGGCGGCCAGACATTCATGCGGCTCGGAGACACGAGTCTGGGTCCAGAGCTCGAGCTGTGTGTGTGAGTGGGAATGAAAGTAGAATTTTGGAGCCACAAATGAGTATTTTGCGCACGCGTTATACCAATTTCGTGGTCACAAGTTAGCATTTTGTGTGTGTGTTATTGCTATATTGCGGTCGCAATATTCCCCCCGTCCCCCAATGTCATGTCCGTCTTATTTAAACACGAGGATGACATGCTTCTAAAATTCAAAATGATTTGATTGTGAAGGTATATTAATTTTTTTGGGCAGTACAGGTTATCGTATATGCTTTTGAAAAGACTGACGCAATGGTGAGCCTAGTGGAATGAAAACGGCTAGGTCCCATCTTGCGTGCTTGACTCAGCCCGTTTTCTTTTTCAGTTCCTGTGGCAAGCTACGGAGGTCACCAGTCAGCGTGTCCGACAGGCCCATGAATAAGAGAGGACTGTTATCTGTCCCGCCTCACTTGGGGACATTGCAAGATGAAACAAATGGGGAAAGTCAGCATAGATCAATAAAGGATGGACACTTGAAAGACTTTGCAGAGGAAGCAGAGGTGAAACTACTTGGCTTTTTACACCAGTTAAACGCATACTCAGAGTCTGTCACGGCCATAATCACAATGTGGGGCGCCAGACTGCAATACAGACTGACTAGACACGCAGCCAAACTGGAGAGTACATCACAAAACCTGGTCACAATCCCACCTAGGGCCAATTTAGAGTGTTCCAATAGCCTGCCATGCATGTTTTTGGAATGTGGAAGGAAACCGGAATACCCGGAGAAAACCCACGCAGGCACGGTAAGAACAGGAAGGCCGGAGCCAGAATTGAACCCAGCACCTCTACGCTGTGAGGCCGGCGTGCTAACCATTGAACCACCGTGCCACCCAGCTTACTAATCGCCTAAGTTGTTTTCAATAGACGAACGAAGCTGCAGTTGATCTGGCAATGGATAAAAATGAAACTCATCTTTGTGGAGTCATGGACAGTCAAGTCAATCATGTCAGACCAGAGAGTGCTTCATGCACACATGACGACTCGCAGTGCAACCACATTAATTAGGCGCCATGGACGGCACACAACCGAGAGGTGCTTCCAAGCATGCCTGTCTGTCTGTCTGTCTGTCTGTCTGTCTGTCTGCGCATGCATTTGCACTCATGAATTAGGAATAGAGATCAGATGTGCTGACCAACATCCAAGAGTGTTTGTGGGTGTGTGCAAGCACCACCTGGCGGGGGAAAAGGAGGAGTGGGGGGGGGGGGGCGGGGGGGTAAAGGCATG
>CAAKHF010025818.1:3307-24275 GCA_901007745.1 Hippocampus kuda | reverse complement strand
GTACCTCATCAGTCTAGGAGGTACAGAGACTCGAAGGCTGGTGTTCATCAAACAACTTGCTACTGAACACCAGCAAAACAAAGGAGATGGTGATGGACTGGAGGAGGAAGAGAGCAGAACCCTCCCCACTACAGATGGGCGGTGTCTGTGTGGAGAAGGTCTCGACGTTAAGTTCCTGGGTGTGCATGTAACGACGACCTCAAATGGCATGCCAATACAGATGCTCTGGTCGGGAAAGCGCAACAGAGGCTGCACTTCTTAAGATTGCTGAACAAATGTCAGACAGGCTCACACCTGCTACACACTTTCTACCGCTCCACAGTGGAGAGCGTATTGACGTACGGCATCACAGCGTGGTATGCCGGCTGTACGGCTAAGGACAGGAATGCTCTGCAAGGGGTCATAAAGGCGGCACAAAAAATCATCGGCTGCCCCCTGCCATCCCTGGATGACATCGCGAACTCAAGGGGGCTACAAAGGGCAAAGAAAATCCTGACCGATCCATCCCACCCTGGCAGGTGCCTCTTCAACCTCCTGCCCCTGGGCAGGAAATATAGAGTCATGAGAAGCCGGACAAACAGACACAGAAACACTTTTTATCCCTGGGCAGTCAGGCTGCTGAATCTCAATTCCTCAAATCGTGTGCATGTGAATGTGTAGGCCTGGGGGTGTGCAATTTTACTAAGTACCTCATGATCTCTCCGACTGTATTTCAATTAGTCCAAAATAGCCCACATACTGTACTGTCATGTTAATGCCTGATTTTTGGAAGACAACTTTGACTGTACCTTAATTAGTGCCGAATCAATTTTAAAGGTGTGCTTGTCATTGTGTGTGGGTCTAGGGGAGTGCAATGTATTTATATATTTTGATATTTTTTATATTTCGCGACACAATTGGGGGTGGAGGCTCCTGCGGAATTTCGTTGTAACAAGTGTGCAATGACAATAAAGTATTCATTCATTCATTCATTCATTCATTCATTCATAATGGGCTTTCCGACTTTGTCTATAGGACATGTGGCCGATGTAAAACAGGGGCACGCTTGTGGGGTCATGCATACCAGAATCATCAAAACAATGTCAAAGGTCAGTAAACTAGCAGAAGTGGATTTGGAAAATGTGTAACTTGACGTATGCACTGGTGTATTTTCATCACCTCAAAAAAGAGACATGGACATATTGGAATTATTCTGTGATGCCTCCACTGAAGAAAAAAATCTCATCTTTCTTATTTCTTTATTCTTTCAGCCAATTTTACAGTAAACTTCAAGCAAGCCGAAAGCAGCGCGTACGTCACCTTCTTCATAACTGTCTGAAATATGATACATAGTTTTATGTTACATAGATGAATCACGGCCCCTTATGGACGTGAGAAGGACCCAAGAAGCATCATTAATCTGATGCAATCCCTTACCCCCAAATCAACGCTTGCCTGATTAGAAAAGAGGGATTTCCAATTTGGACTTTCACTTTCTTTATGAGTTCAATGTATTCACACAGTATAAATATGGCTGAACAGTACTTACGTAGTGCTTTCCGGGTTGGCTCTGTTTAAACGTGGTTGAGAGCGATATCGGTGGAACTACGGCCCTGGAGTTCCATTGCTCTGGTTCTTGGCCGACGTGGATGGCGTCGGTGGCGAACGACTTGAAAGCCGCGCCGTACCCGGGAAACACATCGCTCCAGGCACCCTCGATGTGGTTCTCCATAGCTCTGCGGTCAATTTGACAAGACCAGAAAGCCCTGAACTGGAAATGACAGCGCAATCGCAGCGCTGAAGAGGGGGAAGATCCCTTTTATGAACAGCGGCTCGGCCTCGCCTCGATTGGTGGACTACAGGGGCGTCTTAACACGTGACCAATACGTAGCTGTAGCGTACCATTTCCTGTCGTTTGAAAATATAAATTGTTCAATGTAATGATGCTAAATTGCAGCCGGGCATCCTGCAACATCAGTGTGAAATGCGTTTGCATTTATTTTGAAAAGATACAATAAAGAATCCGAATTCTTTAAACGACTTCAACAAAATTATTTTAAAAAACAGATTGAAACAAGAAGCGATGTAACGCGTTGAATGTGGTTGAAACGTTTCTGTTTGTACGAACAACTCGATCTAAAATGAGGCTGCTCTTCCAAGAGATAGAAAATGTGGCTGCGTTTTCATCGGAGTGCGGAGCTTGGCTCGTTTTATCAAGTTCAGCTTTGAATGAAGATACAGTATTATTATTTCCCATTGTATCACACTTGTAAAAGATTTTTTTCCAGTGTAATAAAACAATTGTGTTGTTTTCTGTGTTTTGGTTACAGCGGCCGACAGGGCCAGACGTGCTGCAAACCACGGAAAGCTACAAACACAGGGATGCCGCAAACTAAAAAAATACAAAGCTAAAAAAAAAAAAAAGACAAACACACAGATGCAAACCAAAAAACACACTAAATAACTGCAAAAGAAAAACATTTCAAGAAAGAAATGCTACAAGCGGTCAACGACTGCAAACATAAGGATGATGCAAGCAAAAAACAAACACATAAATGCGAAAAAAAAGACATGAAAGGAATGCTGCAACACCTCAACAAAGTGGAAGTAAACCTTAAAAAAAAACTACAAAATAAAGAAAAAACGCTTCGGCAATTCGAAACACACCGACTCAAAAAAGACAGGTAGAAGCAAAATTATGCAAGTGTATGCCACTAGAATGAAATTTTCCAGGCCACTAGGGGACACCGCGGGACCAGTCCTGTGAGACCAGATATTCTGGAAAGACCTGAGAGGAATTGCCTGAATAGTAGGTGCTATAATTGACTAATCTGTTGGAGAAAATAAAAGGTACTTTACTTCATGTCTTTTTAAACATGGACATTTACTTTTATTATATTAGAGCAGCATAGTTACATGGTTCGAACCATGTTTGTTTGTAAAAGCTTGTAGAACTTCTAATTAGCATGCAACACCTACAGTAAGAAGAATTACACAACAAAGGATGATGGTGAGCGTCACATGTGACCAGAAAATGGGGAGGATCTGGTCTCACAGGACTGGTTCTGCGTCGGTCCTGAGTTGGTGTGTTTTGGATTTCCACAGGTTTTTTTTTTCATTTGTTTTTGCCACAACTTTGTTGTTGTGATTGCAGTATTTCTGTCTTACGTTTATGTTCTTTTACCCTGTATTTATGTTTTTTGTTTGCATCATTATTGTTTATGCAGCCTTTGGCCGTTTGCAGCATTACTTGCAGCGTTTTTGTTTGACAGTATGCATGTGTTTTTTGTTTGTGTGTGTGTGTGCTCCAACGTTGGCCGTAGGTGGTGACTGTGGCACCTGTTCCAGCATATCGTTAGACTGGCTTTACAGGTGACACAAACGTGTATTTTCATGTTCCCCAATCACATGTTCCTGTCCCTTTCTTCTCAAGTTCTGAAGTATGGATGAATGGTTATCTCTGTAAATGGCTGACGCCGAGTTCAGGGTGTACCCCGCCTATCAATCAAAATGGAAGAGGCTACAGCTCACCCACAGCTCACATGAGGATAAACGGTTAAAAGACAATCATTAAACAATTTCCTTGTCATTATTTACATTAATTAAATAAAATCATGGTGGTGTTCAACTGATCCGCCCGTTGGCCTCAGAGTGCAGGGTTCGATTCCGGCTCGGGCCTTATGTGTGGAGTTTGCATATTCTCCCCGTGCCTGCGTGGGTTTTCTCCAGGTACTCCGGTTTCCTCCCACATTCCAAAAACATGCATGACAGGTTGATTAGGCACTCCATGTTGTCCCTAGGTGTGATTGTAAGCGAATGATTGTCTCTCTGCAATTGACTGGCAACCAATTCAGGGTGTACTCGGTCTACTGCCATCAGACAGCTGAGAGAGGCTCCAGCACACCCACGATCCTGGTGAGCATAAACAAATTAGAAAATAGATGGATCAAATAAAATAGAATTAATTAAAAAGTTTTAATGGTTTATTTACTCGTGTTTTATTTCTTTTTAAATCATACATGCAATTTGTTTTTGTGACTTGTCACCGTCAGTAATCTCCGGTGTGAACTCTCGCGATAACTCAAGGCGGAAGACACCAAGCGAAGTCAACGAGAGGCGCTCGTGTTGTGCTGACAGTAGCGATGGGAGGATAACGAGCGTCTCGTAGTTTTTGTATTATTTACACACTAACCACTGAAAAAAAGAATTTGCGGCGTTTTATTCTCGTCAATAAGCCCCCAATTAAAGTGTCTTTCGGGTTCTTTTCTTCACATTGGTTGCTTGAAGACTTCCAGCTGGCGAATTGCATCAGTTGGCCCGGAGGGTCCTCGTCACCCTCTGCTCCCTTCACGTCAGCGCTTGTAAAAAAATGACCGGAGAGAAGATCCGATCCCTGCGGAAGGATCACAGACCTAGTCAGGACGATGACTTGTTGGAACCCGACGAAGAGGCAGCTGTTGGGACGTTTACCACATCCAAGACGAATAACAAGACCAGGGCGAGTCGAATCTTCAGCAACCACAAGTTGGTCAAGTCAGCCTCCACGCAGCAGCAACAGCAGAAGCAGAACCAGCATGTCAATGCCAACAGTACGCTGTCATTAGCCGATGTCGTTGACGACAACAACAAAAACCCCATTATCCGAAGTGGACAAGACTTTCCGGTCCACGAATGTGTGTTCAAAGGAGATGTGCGGCGCCTGTCGTCGCTTATACGGACTCAAAACATATCTCAGAAAGACATGCATGGTGAGTATTGCTGTGCGACACAACCAGCATGGGGGAACGTCCCAAAACACATTTTGCTCAACTGTTTTAAGTCTCGGCAAGCTTGCTTTTTAGCCAACGCAATTTAGAGAAATACTGTAAAGCAAACCATTGTTTACAATGGAACACTATGTAATTTAGGAATACACATGAAAAAAAGCTAATTCACAAAATACAATGAGTAGAAGTCGCTTTAAGTAATAAAAAAAATAAGATTAGGAAATTACAGTTCGTAAATAACGTATTCTCGTCAAGCAATGGTCCTCAAAAGATGCAAAAATCGTCAAGCCTCATTTCGTCTCAGTGTGTCGAATAGTTTGATGAATGTATATAGATGTGAATACTACTTAAGGAATACTGGGCTTTTTTGAAATTTTTTGGTGGGAGTTTCAAACTATGGTCATTTTTTCATGCACATTTAATAACTTAAAAAAAAACAACAAATAAATAAAATGTACTGTGCTGCATCATACGTACCTAACGTGACCAGATCACCTGAGTCGAGACGTCACATGTGCGTGATACACGCACAGTTAGTGTTGGTAATGCCTACGCAAATACTTTCAGCAATTATCCTGAAAGGATTAAGCCTCATTGTTTTGCAGCAACACGCCCGAATAGGCCTCGAGAGAGATACTGTACTTCAGATGATGAAGATGAGTTTCCACAATAGCATGTTTTTAGGCCCGACCTAAGTCAAAGTTTAGCCGACTGCTGGCTGGCTTGACTTCCGTCTTTTGATTAAAATTACAAATTTAAATAAATAAGTAAATGCTGTGTCTTTGTGAATGGGGGCTTACCCTCATCTTCATTTTGGTCGGTCTTCTCTCGAAACATACATCCATGATTGTCAACAAATGCCAAGAATAAGTTGCTGCTACTGATATCTCCTTAAAATGATTAGCGAACTAGCAAGATGGCATACTCGTAACATCACTTTCATGATTAGTGTGTCCCCATTCGATCAAAAATGTTGCTGGAGTAGTGCATTACATCATTAAGAAAGTGTATTTTTCATTGTTCAGGTGCTTTTGTTCAGTGAGGCTAATTACTACCAATCAAGCCACAAATATTAATTTGACAAGTATCCCTTTAAAACATTATCGGCACAGGTAAAATCATGCACCAGTGACATATTCACTCTAGAAAAGATGAATTCAACCTAAGAATTGAGGATAAGGGCACAGAAAATATCCATCCATCCAACCATCCATTTTCCAAACCGCTTGATCCTCACTAGGGTCGCGGGGGGTGCTGGAGCCTATCCCAGCCGTCCTCGGGCAGTAGGCAGGGGACACCCTGAATCAGTTGCCAGCCAATCGCAGGGCACACAGAGAAGAACAAACATCGGGGCTCACACCCACACCTACGGACAATTTTGAGTGTTCAATCAGCCTGCCATGCATGTTTTTGGAATGTGGGAGGAAACCGGAGCACCCGGAGAAAACCCACGCAGGCCCGGGGAGAACATGCAAATTCCGCAGAGGGAGGCCGGAGCTCGAATCGAACCTGGTACCTCTGCACTGTGAAGCCGACGTGCTAACCACTGGGCTACCGGGCTGCGCACAGAAATTAGATGAATGGAATGTTTTTGAATGACCCCCCCAACTGGAAATGCAAATCTCATTTGTTTGTGAGTTTTCAGTTTGTGATCACTTCGCAAAGTTGTGGAAGTTCCACCTGCCAGCACCGATTTAGTAGGGCAAAGTCTGCTCAAAAACAGGATTTCCGACCAAACACACCCTTGTTGTTCTTGTCTCTACTGGAATGTGGCCTGTCCTCATATAACAGCTCAGACTACAGCACAAGCAGAGGTCAGCTGTGTGGATCTTTGTTGTGTTGGAGCGCCAACTTTTGTTTTGTTCAACTGTCAAGCGTCCGTGTGACTCAGAGTCTGCGGCTCAGATTCCATTGCATTGGAGCTGAAACCTCTCAGGCCTGTCGTATTACACATGTTCTTTACCTTTATTAAACACTACTACTTCTCAGTGCAACCAGTATGCTTTGAGGTAGATGATAAATTCAAATTGTATAATTCAGGGTTGGCCTCTGCCTTAATCCCCCCTTGAATTTACATTCTTTGTCTGACCAAGATGGAGATTTGTATGCTTCTGGCTTTGTGGGAACTATTTGTGGATGGCGCTTTTCTGTTCCGGCAAGACTCAGAGTTCACATAAAAAATTTGCTGTGAAGAACTTTTCAAGGAATACCTTTGGAATGAGCTAGTTTGCCTCACAATGCAATGAAATCGGCAAATCAGAACAAGTTTAATTGAAGGCTAGGCCACGACTCTCTTCTCTCTCTCCCTCATTAAAATAAATTGATTCACATAAATCATTATAATTAGTTCTTTTGGCACCTGAGTCTGAGTCAAAGTCTTTGGTTTTAAGTATCTGCCAATATCGAGTCCCGCTCCAATGCCTCAGCAACGCATTAAGAAAAAAAAGCTGTCCGTCGTGCGTTCAGCTCTCTCAACAAACTCTTTGATGATGCCGCTTTGCGAGGAGCCTTCTTTATATCAGGCAAGGCACACCTATTTTGGACCATCTTTCGGCTTGCCTCTCCCTCCAAACAAGCTATGAAGACAAACCCACCTCTCTGTCTCTGCCTGCAGGAGAGCTCTGTGCAACGAAGGAGACATGTCTGTGGGTGTGGGCGTGTCACGCGAACTCCATTGCTACAAGAAAAAACACCTAACATTGTGTAATATAAACTTAAGCTACTACTGTTTTATTATTATTTATTTTGTAAGATATGCATGCACTTGGATCATTATATAGCTTGTGACCTTTAAGTGGTCAGAAAATAGTCCAACCAATCTTTTTCACCTGATACCGAATCAGCTGACAATCACGTGATCAGCCCCGATTTCCAATCAGGTGATTGGATTTGGACATTCCTACATAAAATATTATTTAAGGTAATCTGAACAAATTTGCTATTTCAGAAGTGTGTCTCAAACTGTTAGCCTGTCAAATTACTCAGTACCCAAGTAGTTGCTATAGTAATAGAAGAGGCTACAAATACATGAGACAAAGTCCTCGTGTGTTTTAACAAACTTGGCCACAAAAGACGATTCTGATCATCACTGAACCCACAAATAAAGACTTGACAGTGACCGAATGGCGAACAGTCCAGGGCAGGGGTCGGCAACCCAAAATGTTGAAAGAGCCATATAGGACAAAAAAAACAACCAATATGTCTGGAGCCGCAAAAAAATAAAAGCCTTCTATAAAGCTTACAATGAAGGAAATACATGCTGTATGTATGTAGGAGACTGGACTGTCTCAGAATTGTTTGTTATTCATTCCTTTGTTGTGTGTTCACAAACGCCCCCATAGAATTTATTTTGTGATTTCCTTGCTTGATTTTTTGTTTTGGTGCATTATTTTCGCTTTTCTTAGTGTCACTGAAGTGATCATTAATTTCCGTTTTTTGGAGGCTGTCTTTGAACGCCTCTCGAGTCAAACGAGAAGAGAGAAGGCACGGAGTCGGACGCAGACGTGTTTGTCGAGACTGTTAAAAGCATAAATAAAGTGTATGTTTTAAAAAACCAACACCGCAGCTCTCCTTTTTCGGAGCTACAACATGTATCTATATCTATTTGAGCTTTATTAGCCTACTATCAAAATCTTTTTCCATTTTCAAACATTTTTTAATAAAGCTCCAGGGAGCCACTAGATGTCGCTAAACAGCCGCATGCGGCTCTGGAGCCGCGTGTTGCCGACCCCCGGTCCAGGTTGTACTCCACCTCTCAGTTTGGCTCCAGTTACTCGTGACCGTAATGAAGACAAGTGTTGCGGTGTTGAAAGTTCATCTGTGAATAAATAGCACAAATGGCAGGATTTTTAAAAAGGCCTTTTGGTGGTGGTGGTTTTCTGTGGAGAAGAAATACCAGTGAAGCTCCAAGTACCACCATGCTGACACAATGATCAGCCTTTTGATGTTTGTTCCCATTCCATTCATAAAATTCCACTTAAAGCGCCTGCTGCGAGATCTGTGTTTACTTGTTTCCTAAAGCACTTTTGGACTTTTATCAGCATGCTGTTTTATATTGGAGTTCTTCAGTTTGTATTGTCACCCACACTTGGGTTTCTGCCAAAGAGAACCAACTTACTCTGGAATGCATTTTCCTGCTAATCCTAAAAGAGAAGCTCGGTGAGCGCTGCTTGGTTTTCCCTTGGGGGGGATACGCCAATTTTCCAAGAATGCATTTCTAGGAATTTCTTCCCTTTGCACTTCAGTGTTTAGTTACTAATCTCATTTAACAATCCATTTCCTTGCTAAATGCAGTGTGCAGTACTTTCACAGCTGTACATCTTTTGAGGATAGGAATGCACAACACATTAATTTATACAACGTAATTGCTCACTCGTTGTTGTTATAGTCTATTTTTACTCACTGCAATTAATTTGTCTTCTTGTCTTCTCCAGGAAACACACCATTGCATCTGGCTGTCATGTTGGGGCACAAAGGTGAGCCGGTTACATTTACATCCATGTCAAGCGTTCTGATTGTCTAGTGAGATGGTCATCCATTTGACAATGCTGGGAATTAAATGAATTTTGTTCACAAATGAAAGAAATCTACAAATGATTTGTACGGTGGAACCTGAAGTTTCAAACTTAATTTGTTCCGTGCGGACGTTTGAATCAAGTCGGATGTTTATGTCACTTCCCTCCAGAATAACATTTGATGTTCACAATTAATATAAGATAAGATAAGAAAAGAAAACCTTTATTAGTCTCGCAATGGAGAAATTCCCAATTCACAGCAGCAAAGTTATGAAAGGAAGAAGTAGAACAACAAAATTTAGGAGCTGCTGGATGTGATGATCTATCAAGCATACAGTGTAAACTTGAAATGATTTTTGTCTTCAGTTGACTTGCTGAAGCTGGACTGAACACTTGAGCCTAAAATATTAATTCACTGCCCCTCTGATTGTGCCAGCAAGCCATGGAACGCGCTATTGAAAAATGCATCCTCTCAGGGAACGATTCGAGCATGGTACCACAACGAGCTGGACTTCACATTTGTTCTTCCTATGGAGCTCAGCATACAATTGATTCCAATTTCCGCCATAGCCTGAACAGAATTCAAAAAGCGGAGTAGGATTGGACACGATGGAAATGACTGTGCTAATGAGGTTATCGGTCTTTTGCCTGAGCTGCTGCCATTTCCTCCAGGGATCCTCAAATTAGACAGACAGAGGGCTACGGCATGACATCATACAGTCATCGGGGTGTGGCTGCCCTTTTGGGGATGCAGAGACATTGTTTGTCTGTGCAGGCTTTTGCGTATCTTTAATAACTGTCCCACTCCAACCCCCTGGGATGTACAAGTATATTAAAAATTAATGAATAAAAGCACTCAGTAAGTGCAGACGTCCTGTAAGGTTTTATCCTCTTTGAGGTCATTGACTGAATGGCTACAGTCTATGAAAGAAATTTTAAAAAATATTGGAGAAATTCTATCATAAGCAGGGTGTTTCCTGGCTCAAATTGAGGCAGAAATGGAACCATCCTGACCATGCGCCATGACTTGCATGTATTCTGTAAATTCAACGGACTGACTTTCTTTGACAGGAAACAGACTAAGTTGATCATTCCATGCGTGTTGGATATGGCAAAGGGAAACTAAATTGTGAAAATATCTCCTTCACTTGCTCTTTGGGGATGTGTCATCGAGCAAAAATTAATACGGAAGAATTGCTTTTGATTGCACGATGTCGCTGTAGGTCAATTTTCTGATATTATTCGCACAATTTATGGCTAATGCGTGGGCACCCGCAGGGGCTCCTCTTGTTGTCTGTTGTCTGTTTAAGAGGGAGGAAATTTCATCTGTGCTGTATGTGCATACAGCACATTTGACAATAAAGTTGTACTTGACTTGGTAATATTAAAGCCACATACAATAAAGCGGATGGGCTGACATATAGGTTCGACCCGGTTCAACAATTGTCTGCTACAGCAATTAGAAAAAAAAGGAAAGCACATGTGTCTTCATTTTAGATTTCCAAAGAGTGTGTGGCTCCCATGAATCTGGCTGCATAATTCCGACACTAATGTAATACGTCCCTCCTCCCTTTCCGCATGGTGAGGCATCATGACAGTCTTAAGCCGCACTAAAGGAACCTAAACATCGCCTAATGTATGAAAACTGCGAACAATTTACTTATCCTCACATCAACCTCTGAAAATATTAGCATGAGCGTTCAAGTGTTCTGGATTTTGCGGTGTTTTCCTCTTCATAGAACCGCTCACTACAAAGTTAATGTCACTTCACGAGAGAAACGCGTCTCATCACATTACACAATGCCACACTTTGAAAAATGTGCAGGAATCTCACATGCAAACTTTTGACGTAGTCATCGTGTTACGTCTGCGTGCCGGACCTTTTTTTCAGTAACGCCGTGATTGGTTGTTGCAGAAAAGACTGGTCATCAATCTAACAAAAATGACATCCATGTTTCCTTATATTAATAATAATAATACATTTCATTTATAAGCACCTTTCAAAACACTCAAGGACACTTTACAATCAAACAATTATATTTTAATGTCTTCGTGATAAGCAACTCAACATTAGTATTTCACAACACCAAAATGGCTGCTACAGTAAATTAATAAAAAAAATACCTTTCAAAATCTGTGCCTCAAATGGTATCTTATGAAATTATACATACGCAAAGAATGATGCTGAAATGCCCACATATACGAATCCCAAGTAAAATCTCGACGCTGTATCAGTGAAAGCGAGCAGTTCTGCAGCTTCGGGCAACGAGAAATGTCTCTCAGATTATGTAAAATGTGTCTGCTAAATGTTGTCTTGGATTGGATCGCATATGTCGGTAAAAAGCTTCAGGATATGTGAGAGTTACGTCACAGTGCGCGTGTGTTTTATGAGCAGTAACCCCCGTTATCAGCTGCCTCATCCCTGAGTTGAAATACAGATGTTTCTCGCAGCATGGGGCACAGCTGCTTGATGTTTTACTTCTGATATAAAGCCCTCATGGCAGCTGCAGTCTGATCTGCTGGCAACACCGCAATGCTTCCTAATTCCATTTGCGAGAGACCACCCTCAGGGATCGATGGGCGGACTCCCAGAGCCTGTAGCTGGGTCCCAAATTCAATTTAGAGTAGATTTACAGGAAAATGATCACCTAATCAGATTTTATAGTGTGTATATGGTGTCAATGAGGTCATTTTAAAAGCTGTTTGTATTCTTTTGTCCTGCAAACAAGGAGCCAAAATGAATGCACAAGTAAAAAATTGGTTACCAGATTAACAAGCTATGTTCAAACTAATTTGCAAGGTGTCCCTCTCCTCCGCTTGAAGCAAATCACGTGCAGTTGTTTAGCAAACAAAAGCATGCCGGATCCGGTCTGAACCTCGCATAATAGTGCCAAATCTATTAAATAAACATATGGTACAATTAGAATAAACTGCTTACCATACAATATTTCACTAAGATGATGCCCTTTATAATCGGGTGCGATTTATGGATGAAAATGTATGGGGGGAAAAAATACACCCATTCATTGATATTGTACCTAATAATCCGGTGCGCCTAATGATCCGAATAATGCAGTATTACATCAGACTTTACTGCTAATGGCCCTAAAACAAACTACTCATGATTTTACGACAAGTCTTGCCTTGTTGAGCAAGGTGCAGGTGACAGGCTGGTTTGTGCATGTCACCTTCCTTCTCATATGCCAACATAACTCTTCCATTTTCCACTCAATTTTGACACGCTGACTACATTTCAGCCTTGATTTTGAAATAATGTAACCTATTTTCTTCTTTCAGTGTCTTACATGGTAAAGCGGACGACTGATCATTTGCAGCATTCGACACCCTTGTCTAATATGGCGGCTGTTTTTTATGCATCACAATAAGCACCAGCGTTTTATCGACATGCACTCTTACTAGTTGTGTCTTATATTCAAATAAAGGGAGATCCTTCTCCACTATAAAGAATACATGAGCGGCCGACCTTTTTACTCATCTATAATTTATAGGCAGTTGATGTGCTTATAATTGTGTTACCCTGTTTTTAAAGGTTTCATCTTTGGAATAGGCAATGCTGGATTTGGAAAGTGGCTTGCAACAACAGTTGTACTAATTCTGATGCAGAAGCACTTTAAGTGCTGTACTTTATCTGCCTCAATGTATCTGTCTCAGTGCTTGAAAGAGGTGGCGGAATAGCCTTTTCGATCGTGCAAGTTCAGCCTCATTAAATGAACATTGTTATGCATTTAGCCGATGACTGCACTTTGTTGCTTAGTGTTCCGCCAATGAGCTGTCTAGACGCCGCCAACCTTTTTAATGAGTGACGTCATCCTGACAGAACAGGCAGTTGAGCTGGAACAACAGGACTGGTATTTGGGCGGGTGTGTGTGGGTTGTTTTTTTTTTTTTTTCCCTCTTTCTGCTCACTGAGCAGAATATGTGTACTCCTTAGTCGACAACTCCTCGTTATGAGCATTTGTCAACCAGTACACTCTTTGTAGTGCGTTTGCTCTTTCCTTGTCGTATTTCCTTTTGCGTTCAATTGTGGCATGCGTCGGCATTCATGGATGGCGGTCCTATGTGATGATCTCCCCCTTTTGTAGGTTGGCAGAATGGAAAATAAATTACGTTGCAACAGCATTTCAAGGCTCACTGCTTTTTACCAGAAATATTGTGTCAGATCTGTATTTGGTAAAATGATTGCTATAAAATGGAAAAGTTAAAAAAAAGGTACGGTACTTTAAAATGGATACAGCAATGTCCTGCTTATTTACATATTTATTAAATAACTTATCCTGTCCTTTCTAATCCTTTTCTAATTTTGCTGAAAAACTCACACATTTGTGGTTTTTGTGCTATTTATATGATATTCAGCCGTTTTGGGGGTCATAATTTAAGTGTACTTACGGTTCAAACAATCCTTATAAACAGGGGTGGGAAGGGGGTGTAAGTTGCTTGTATTTTACACTGTTTTGATGTGCTGATTGATTCCCTTCCTCCGACAGAGTGTGCCCATCTGTTGCTGGCCCACAATGCACCAGTGAAGGTGAAGAATGCTCAGGGATGGAGCCCCCTTGCTGAGGCTATTAGCTACGGAGATAGACAGATGAGTAAGTACCAGACTGTTTGACATTGTCCTGTGAGATGAGGGCATTCTCTGAAGTGTTTCACATTTGAACTGGAGTTGAAAACAGTTGCAATCAACAGATGCAATTCCAAGAACGTACTCCTCCACATTTTGCTACTGCCTGCCAATGAGGCCTGCTTTGAGCACGCCATTCCTCAAGGCCTTCCAGTCTCTTGTCAACGCATTAAGCGGTGATTACTGGCAGTGTAAAGTGATGTAATTATTGTGGGAAACTTATGAAAATGAAATGAAGAGCAGGTGAGTGACACACCCATGGCTGGACTGTCCTCCTCACGTTCACTGCCACCGAACCATCAGAGCAGCCATGAATGGTCGTGAGGGGCACTTAAGCCAGCAAAAGAGTGTGACGCCGGGCCCTGATTTACAGTATAATTAAATTCATGTAAAACATGTTTACTTTCAAGTGAGTGCAGTCGAAATATACCTGATCAACTTTTCAAACTTAACTCTTTCACTCCACAAGACGTACTTGTACGTCTTTTTCAAATTAGGCCCCGCCTACCAAGGACATACTTGTACGTCTGTCTTTTTTTTTTTTTTGCGTCATAGAGAAGAGGAGGGTTTGATGCAATCTATGAATGAGAATAAGCCGTTTGCGTTGTAAATCATGTAAAAAAGCGATCAGTAGGTGGCAGTGGTGCCTCACGTGCTTGAAATGCATGCTTTTACAAAAAGCTCTTTTTCTCCGTTTTTTGCCCAGGAATCACCATTTTCATGAAATTTAGCTATTTTGTCATGCCGATTGCTGAAGAATGGAAAAAGAAACACAATTTTTTTCTGCTGAAAGAAGAGAGTCCAAACTTTATTTTGGTAGGCTCCATGTTTATATAGCATTAGAACCAAATATTCTGTGGGCCTTGCGAGATCAGTCAAAATCCAGTAAAACGCTGGGATTGAGGGGGTTGCTCCAGTGTAAATGGCGGGGATTGAATGAGTTAAGTCTTTTAGGCATGCTTTTCACTGTCTGATATTTTCCCGGGGGAAAAAAAAGTCACCTGTGTGGACGGAATAATCAATAGGATAAGTGAGATTCTTGAGAGATTTGTTCAGCCCTAAAGTGAAGCAAGGATGGAGTTATCTGATGCTATATCAGACATTGTTGTTTGGCCTTGGCGGAGATATTCTCTCTAAGTGCTCTTGTTTCACACCTTTTTACATTCTTGAGTTCCCTAAGGATGATGCGTCTTTTGGGACAGCTTCCTGACACCTTTTGTCTCAAAAAATAGGCCCTTTCGACATGCCATGTCACAATCTCACTCCTCCACTTTCTTGTCATCATGTCATGATAAAAGGTGCTCTGGGAAAATGACTTTTCCCCCTGTAGAAATGAAGTTAAATATCTGGCTCGCTGGAATGTGCGTACAGGAATAAAAATGTTCGTTTGGGCTTGCCACTCTTTGTAAACGCGATGTCACACTGAACTGTCATAGCAGGCTGCATTTGAACTGTAATCTCAAATTATTTTTAGAAAGACATTTTATGAAGGCTCTTCTTGTCTGAAGTTATTTTTAACCAATTTTCGTTTTCACCAATCTCCCAATATGTCATTTAACTTATTCTTGTTTGGATTCCGGCTCATAATGAAGGAAAGTATTGTCTCGGAAATACGTTCTAGATTTTTAGCTTTAGTTCTGGAAGTTTGTCAGTTTGTGCCCTGAATTGCCTTCTTGCCACACTGCTCTGCTGTCAGCTCGAGCTCTTTTAAAAGGCAGTCTCAGACATGTTGTTGTTTCCTCATTAGAGGAGATGCTTCTGCTCCTGGGTGACACACTAATTAGTAGTGTTAGTTGGCACTTGATTGATTCGGCCTCAAGGCTGTCTGCTGAACTTCAGTTTTTCTCTCTCGTATGCCATGGGAATTCAGGGAAGGCGCAGCAGCTTGACAAAAATGAAGAAAAGAAATACTTTTAAACTTACACGAATTTCACAGATTGATTTGGGGGATTTTTTTTCCTCCCCCCCCTCAGTGAAAGATGAGAGAGTGTGAGGCGACCAAAAAAGCCCACCAAATCAGCGCCAAGGCCGAGTCCTACTTTTTAAAAACCCTTGGTGTGGGAAACGGCCACATGCGAAAGATTGGTGCCATTTGAATGACACTATGAAAATACTACTTAGGGTTTTGCGCGGAAGGACATTCCGGACAAACTACTTTTCTGCCAACATTCATTGACATATTTTGTACACAAACTGTAGCTTTAAATAAGACATTTCTTTTCAAGTAGACATAACGAATTGATTGAAATGCTATTCAGTAGATCTAATTGTAGGTAAACAGGCATATATTATTGCCCTGTAATCACTGTTTGACTGTTTTAATATTTAAAACATGATTCAGGTGTGTCTGTTTGTTGCATCCAGCCTCCCCGTTGAGTGAGTGCACATGATACCTGTGTCAATATTGACGGTTGTCAGACTCTGGGAGGCCTGCCAAGGAGGCTTAAACTCGTGATGGAAAGCTAACCCAGAGTGGTGTAAACTCCCTTTTCATTACTGTAGTCCATCTAGGTAAAATATCTCCTAATTAACTCATTCAATCCCAGCCATTTTTACTGGAGCAACCCCCTCAATCCCAGCGTTTTACTGGATTTTGACTCTTCGCGCAAGGCCCACAGAATATTTGGTTGTAATGCTATATAAACATGGAGCCTACCAAAATAAAGTTTGGACTCTCTTCTTTCAGCAGAAAAAAATTGTGTTTCTTTTTCCATTCTTCAGCAATCGGCATGACAAAATAGCTAAATTTCATGAAAATGGTGATTCCTGGGCAAAAAACGGAGAAAAAGAGCTTTTTGTAAAAGCATGCATTTCAATCACATGAGGCACCACTGCCACCTACTGGTCGCTTTTTTACATGATTTACAATGCAAACGGCTTATGCTCATTCACAGATTGCATCATCCCCTCCTCCTCTCTATGACACAAAAAAAAAAGACAGACGTACAAGTACGTCTTTAGTAGGCGGGGCCTAATTTTAAAAAGACGTACAAGTACGTCTTGTGGAGTTAATACCAGGAAAGTGTCCTGGTATCCTCCTTATCACTAAATTGGTGTGAAGTGAGCGCGCTTGGTTGAATGTTGACGCCGTCTGCAGACTGGTTTTCCAGTGGTACAGTATGTGCCGACTGGGTCGTCCGTGAGCAGATGCTTCTAATCTTGCCCCCACTGAGTGACAGTCAGATGATCAGGGGGACCCCCAGCCGGGCTTGTCCACACTCATTAGGCATGTGGGCCATAAAGGCACCCGCATCCTGTTGCTCTCTGTGTGTACGCGAGTTACTTGCCTGCTTGCTCACACTGAGAGCTTGCACTCGCTTTGTGTGGGCCTGGCGGGATGGCGTGCAACAGCGTCAACATGTTTGTGTCAATTCTGCAGTTGACTATGAGGAATCAGTTTGTTATTCAGCCCAAAAATGTGTATAACTGTGTCGATTCTGAATGTTCGTAACCCACAAAGAATGGTTGATACGCGTATGCACCTCAAGCCTTTCGAAGCCATTCTGCTTTTCTTCCTTGTGAATGTGACGAATCGTCTACTCTGCCCATGCCACCTTCAAACTGGAGGATTCCCATCTCTCATACGCTGCGTAACTGAGACCAATGTTTGGATTTGTGGCGCAGGGTTTATGATGCACAGTAGGTGGCTTCTGTATTCATGAATTGAATTGCTCATGTTTTGCCTTTGTTGTCCAGTTACGGCGCTGCTGAGGAAGCTGAAGCAACAGTCCAGGGAGAGTGTCGAGGACAAGAGGCCAAAGTTGTTGAATGCACTGAAAGAGGTATGTTGTAGTTGTTGGGTTTTTTTTTTTCCTTCAGTTCCTTAATATGACGTGGAGCTGTTGATTAAATCATCCACTCTGCGGTACTTCTGCTTTGCAATTTCAAATCACTTGATGGAATTGGATAAAAATTATCTATGAGTGGGTGCAGCCATCTTGTTACCTCGGCGTTCCGCGTCCTAGACGCATAATTTTCCCGCCAGACGCACAGTTCCAAATAATGTGCATTTTGGGACGCAAGGAAATTTCTCAGTCAAAAAACTGACCCCAAAAAACTACGGTAAATATTTTTTTCCAGCAACGATGGCAGTTTGATAATCGCCGCCATTGTTGTTTTCATCTCGCATTAAGTAATCTCGCGTGACGAGATTTCCATTCTCGCGAGACGAGATTGGCGAGATCGGCCGTCACCTCGTGGAAAGCAGACGATTGCCAAGTTGTGTAACGTTAAAACAAGTGTTCCGAAAGTTTAGAGGAGCATCTACAGTTGGATAGTTTTTTGCGATAATAAGTTGACTTTGAGAAAGCCTTGCATCATTGGAAGCAGAGAAAAGAGAAGAGAATTTGTGAACTCAAAAACTGAACCATGGGATGATATAAGAACCTATTTCTCAGCAAATCTTGTATGCCTGAATTATTTACATTTTTGCAGCATTTGTTTATCAGAAATAAACCTATTATCAATGTATATTGTTGTTTGTGTTATTATCATATGCAATTGAATAAGTAGACCATTTCAGAATTCGAAATTTGGGACTCTCTAAATGCATAATGGGACTCATACTTTTCTGATCAGCGAGTCCCCGGGACTCGCAGGGCTCAAACTGTAAAATTATCACTGTGGGTGTTGTCGCTGTTAGCATCGGTTGTAGCGCAAGGAGATGCGTCATTCCACTTGTTGCTTCGTAGGTCAGATGTGTCATGGTGCAGCCCCCACCTCAAGGGACACGGCGCTGATGGCCAAATATGAGACGTCAATCCCATGAATGAATTTCCTCTCAGGTTTACATTCTGGTGAATGCTGCTTCTCCTTGAGCTCAACTTGTCTTAGACGTGATGATGAAGACAACCAAAAGTCCTTAGGTTGAGCTTCGTTCTTAATCACTATGCAGAGGACAAGTTAGGGCTTCTTGAATTCAGGATGAGTTAATTTTGACCCTTCAGGGCACTCAGGGTATTTCTGGCTCAAACGTATATATTCTTCCCATCTTCACATGCCACACATTAGTTTTCGGTGACGGTATCCCAAGAAGACGACTGATGTCAAATTGACAGTCCATTCTTCTTCTTCAGCGTTTAACTGCAAATAATTATGCATGTCACCTTTTTTTGCAGCTTGGAGACTTTTACCAGGTACTTCACTGGGACTTCCAAAGTTGGGGTGAGTCAAATACGCCCATTTAGCACTAAACCAAGACCATAAGACTGTCAACTCCATAAACTGCATGGTTCGAAGAGATGGAGTGTTTATTGTCATTGCTTTTTCCATGTCAGCGTGGCTCTTCCACGTTAAATCAAAATGTCCGTGTTTTGTGCGTCTGAGGGTACTTCAAACAACTTTTCACTTTCAGTTACTTTCACTGCAAATGGCTTGCGTTCTAAAATATTTCGTCTTTCAGTGACAGATTGTTGTTGGTGCATTTGCTACTGCGGCATTAAAGAGGACAGCTGTCCTCATAATTGAATCGTGCCTTCTCTATAAATGTCCTCCCCAATTTGTTTTGCACATCTTTCATCTTCCACTGTTGCAGTGCCTCTGCTCTCCAGAATTCTACCGTCGGATTCCTGTAAAATCTACAAACAGGGACTCAACATCAGGCAAGTCATGTCACTAAATGTAAATCAACTTAATAGAAGAGCTAAAAATAAAAAATGTGATTGTCTTTGCACTGACTACAATGAACAACCTTTGGCTTTTTATCTGGAGCTGATGTGAAAAATCGATGACTTGATCTTGATTGCACGTTTCCACGTTTTACAAAATACGTGTTGAAGTGTGTGTTGTTGGAGTGTGATCTGCTTTCGTGTCGCTTGTGAAACGTTCCCTGGCTGTCTCATATGCTAGTAAAGACACTCCCCATTCATGATGAAGCACAAATTTCAAACAAAGTTGTCTTCTTGTTTCGCTGTGTAAGCCATCCAAGCACAACCCAAAATAATTTCATTGTTTCACTTATCTTAGTGCGTTCTCACTCCACCCATGTTGCTTCTTCACACGTCTACAGACTGGACACCACCCTGATCGACTTCTCGGATATGAAGTGTCAACGCGGTGACCTGAGTTTCATCTTCAACGGCAACGCCATCCCTTCGGAGTCCTTTGTGGTGCTGGACAACGAGCAGAAAGTCTACCAGCGGATATATCATGAGGTTTGTGATGCGCTAAACTCACTGGGCCTTGCATTGGGCATACGTTCACAAATAAATCGATTGACCTTGATTACAAGAAACAAAATCCCGCTGAGTGTGCCTGCTTGCGTTGACATTTTGCGATTGACATCCGCAGGAGTCTGAGATGGAGACGGAGGAGGAAGTGGACATTCTGATGAGCAGTGACGTGTACTCGGCCACGCTCTCCACTAAGTCCATCACGTTCTCCAGAGCGCAAACCGGCTGGCTCTTCAGAGAAGACAAGACGGTTGGTAACGGCTTGTCAACACTGTCGCTGGAGATGTGGGGAGAAAAACAAACTTGATTCCTTTTCATAACTGAGTTCATTTTTCGTTGTCTTAGGAGCGTGTCGGAAACTTTTTGGCGGATTTCTACTCTGTGAACGGCCTGGTGCTGGAGTCCAGGAAGCGGCGGGAGCATCTGAGCGAGGAGGACATCTTAAGGAACAAAGCCATCATGGAGAGTCTGAGCAAAGGAGGGAACCTCATTGATCAAAACTTTGAGGTGAGTCGCATCTTACGGATCAGCATGACACATGCAGAGATGAAAGTTCTCCGGATTTTCCCGGAATTCCGTGTTTTTCAAATTTTTATGAAAATTTCTCCGGAGAATTGAGGAAAAATTGTCTCAAATGAATCCGGATATGAGTTGACATCATTGAACGAACACGCGTTTGAGTTTGTTGTTTTGCTTTCACGAGCGTAGCCATGTTGAGGCACTAACACGAGTAACAGGAAAGAGATTTTCGTCTCTTGATAAACACACTTGCTGAACCCCAGTGCAACAAATAAAAGACACCGCGGACAAGATAGTTGGTGTCGTAAAAAATATATTTGGACAAAAAGGGGAACGCGCAGATTGGCAGAAAAACGTGTCCGTCCGAATCCCAGTGTCG